>VXBZ01002167.1:678346-693187 GCA_013399135.1 Heliornis fulica | reverse complement strand
CCCACCTCACTGCAACCTCCTTTCAGGTAGTTGTAGAGACCAATAAGGTCTCCCCTCAGTCTCCTCTTTTCCAAACTAAACAACCCCAGCTCCCTCAGCCGCTCCTCGTAGGGCCTGTTCTCCAGACCCTTCACCATCCTCGTTGCCCTTCTCTGGACACGCTCCAGAACCTCAACATCCTTCTTGAAGTGAGGGGCCCAAAACTGAACACAGTACTCGAGGTGAGGCCTCACCAGTGCAGAATACAGGGGGATTATCACCTCCCTGGTCCTGCTGGCCACACCGTTCCTGATACAAGCCAGGATGCCATTGGCCCTCTTGGCCACCTGGACACACTGCTGGCTCATGTTTAGGCAGCTGTCAACCAACACCCCCAGGTCCCTTTCAGCCAGGCTGCTCTCCAGCCACTCCTGCCCAAGCCTGTAACCAAGTGCTTATCAAAGCACTCAGCTTTGAGTTTCCCAAAAGAGCTCCCCATCTCCAAGCTGTTGGCTTGGGTTTTCTTGTCTTGAGAATATTTTCTGAAAATTCTCATTATTATTTTTCTACATCATAATATCAATTAAAATAAAAATAAATTCTTAAAAACAGGAGAATTCTTGTACTCCATCCAGATCTACCATCTACATTTCTATAGACTATGATCTGAATCGATATTGCTTGATGTTGAGAACTGGTGGTCTAGTTCTGGCCTGTGACAAAGAAACTTTGCTGTATCTGTTTTGCAGCTGATGATGGGAGAAAATCCTTTCCTTTTCTTATTGATTTTCTTATTTCACCAGTGCGCAGAAGTCCTTGTTGCTCAAGTTACCTATAACAAATCAGCACTCCAGTATGCCTGGATTCCTTCTCTGCTCTTTCTGTCTGCCTGCTATACTGGTCCCCTCTACAGCCATAATTGTAATGAAATTATGTAGCCTGGTTCATATGCGTGGGCAAAGTAGATAATCTTCTGACCCACAAACCAAGACAGAGGTAGAAGTAGTGTAAGAGAAGAAAAATGGAAAAGGTATGCAAATTAGTAGAATCAGAGCAACTAAAAAGATGAAAATGGCATTTGAAACAGACAGCAGGAACATGAGAAAAACACCATTATTTCTGTGGAGTAGGAGCTGACCCATAAGTCTGTTCAAATACTAGGTGGAACAGAGACAGAGGGGAGAGAGAGAGAATGAGAAATTCTTGCTGATGACAAAGTCCTTGGTTTTCATTTCATTTGCAAGGAAAAGGATAGTAATGATATATGAAAGAAAAGGCACAAGTCGTTGGTGACATGCTGGTTATTTTTTTCAACATCTTCACTTGCTATTATATACTTGAGGAAGGGAAAATCACACAATTCAACAAGTGAAATAAAAAAAAGTTCAACCTGACATATGTGTTATTACTGTTCAGTTATGACATTTGCAGTAAGATAAAAAAGCAAATGCACTTTAGTAACTTCCTTTTTATTTATAAATTAAAAGAGAAAAGTGTTACCCCTTTCTACATGATTACCTACATATTCCTTCTTCTCTCTGGGGATGCCAGGCTTCAATTTCTATTTATCAGCCCTGCACTTCTTTCTGTATTGCTCTAATGTATAGATTAACCTGTCAGACTAACCCAAAGGCCTTGACCTCTACTCTCCTTTAGGTACTTCTTCAGGATTTTATTCTGCAATGGCATCTACACAAAAGCTGTGGTGGAAGGGTTGTGGTGCAGTTAGGGAGAGCTAAATTTAATTAATTAATCAATTAATTAATGCTTTGGAACATTCAAGCTCTATAATGGCTCCCTAAGTAACCTCATTTTCTTATTTTCATTACCCTCCTCTTGTCTATTCCCTTCTTTGTTTTTGTGTCAGATTTGCTTGCTGCATCTTATTCTAAATTAGATTCTTTGGGGCAAGGGACACTGTCAGACCCGGTTTTTATGGTATCAGTCGTGTTTGGGCCTCATCCTGACCGAAGCTTTTGGCCACAACTGTAATTAATTATCATTTACAGCTGAGCCATAGTGATGTTGAATGCCTTGTTCAAGGTGTCAAAGCAAGTCGGCAGCACAGTTGCAAATGAAACCCAGATGGCATCTTTCTCTGCTCTAACCACAAAACCACTGCTTGTTCTGTGGGACTGCTACGCTGAAATAAATGTTCAAAGATATTCTGAAATTTTCACAAGAAGAAGGTTAATATTTTTGATTTCCCCAGGCTTCTCAGAGAAAAAGGTCTCAGGTACCTTTTATGTTAAAATACAGATCTTTTCTATTCTGTAATTTCAGAAGCCTCTTGTTGCCATAAAAATGACTTCTTGCCTATTTTCAATAAAATCTCTTTGGTTTATTCTATATTTTTTTTCAGTATAGAGTGGAGCTGCAAAATATATAGAAGTTGGGGGAGAATACAGTACAATGACTGGGCCCTGAAGAAGGGGACTAACAGTTGTTAGGGGTGGGTATAGGTATACTGTACTGTAGGAACAACAGCATAGAAGTTGAAGCTCTCAGGTACAACTTTGTCACATTTGAGACCATAACCACTCATGCCTAATTCAGGAATTGATTCTTATCTGTTAGTAACTGAGTTCTTTTACACCTTCAAGGGGTTCAGACTATGTAAACTCATAAATATTCTGCCAACGAGAGAAAACCTTCATACTTCAGCTCTGAATTCACTGAGATTTATAGCTTAATCAATTAAACTGCAGCCTTTCCAAATCATGGGCTACCAACTGCCACGATTAGATCTTTTTTATTGTTTTTACTGTCAACAACAAGCTTCAGACAGTGACATTGCTATAGTGTTCTTACTAATTAGTTGACAGGAGATATACATGCCAAAGGCTTACCAACAAATAGGAATATATATGAAAATGACTGCTGCTTATGTGCATCTGCATGAGTGAGTGTCACCTAGTGTGCTTTTTCAGGGATGGAGCAGAAACGGTGTCTGCTCAAACCAGCTTGGAAAAGAAACGTTATTTTAAATGATGCTTTCAAGCCAATTTTAGGAAAACTGTAAAGGCTTTATGAGAGTATCTAAGTATCAGTGGATGTTAGATCATATAAAGAACTTACCCACATTCAAGATATCAAATGCTTCTATAAACCAGTCTGAGCCGTGTGAATAAAATTGATTGTGAAGCAAAACTTCAGATGCAGAGATTATATCTAATACCTACGATGGCATTGAAAGAAATACACACATTCAAACTTGCAGTTTAAAAAAAATGCAAAACAGAACCCAACCAAACCTTGCTCATTACTTTGCACATTTCTAAACTGCCAGGCATCACCATGAGGGTTTTGAATTTCGCTAGATACCAGTGTTTCTGTAGCGTGCATGCCCAGAGCCGCTCTGCCCCACACAGCTTCAATGCTTCTGCTTCTCAAAGTGTTGGTCTGCCTTGTTCAGGGTGACACATTCCAATGTTAATGTACCTGAGAGTTAGATATCCAAGGTATCTAAGATAGGTATCTTTGGCTGTGGCTACACAAGTCTTTCAGCCTAAAACAGAAGCGCATGTTTTGAAGACCTCACAGTTCCCCCCATGGTTGGCATCGGGGTGGCTTTGGAGTATGTGAGCTGCATTCTATTAGAATGAAAATAAATCAGAATATGTGCTCTAGAGTGCACCTAGATTCATACATCTGAAGTTAATTTAAATTAATAGTTTATAAACTACAGTTTACTCTTGCTTCATCAGCTTGGAGTAGTTGCACTTGAACCTTCCCTACTTGAATTCTTAGATCTGCCAAGAATTCCTTTTTTGAGCCTCTTCTGACTCTTCTAATATTCCCTGACATGATCAGACTGCTAACAAAATCCACTTTTTTAAACACAACCACAATTGACTGTATCTTACATATTAAAAAACTATTTCTGCTTTGTTTTTTCGGTTTGGGGTTTGTTTTGTTGTTGGTTTGTTTGGGTTTTTTTTTCCATAAAAACTGAGAGAACAGATTTCAGAATTCAGAGTTCTCACTTCTATGCTTCAGCTAAATAACTACAGGAATAATGTTCTGCTAGGCAAGTTCTCCTAAAATAGGAAGGAATTTACTCTGGCTATATCACAGCAATGAACATAATCTTAGTTCCAAACATAATGAATTTCTGCTGAAAAAGTCCTGTCTGTTCAGTACTTAGCCTTACTGAACAAACTCCACAGTTTGACAGGGATTAATTTCTTCTTCTTTTTTCTTTTTTTTTCTTTTTTCTTGTTCATTAGATAGCGTTTCTGCTTAAAGAACCTCAAACACAAGCCAGCTTAAACTCATGTTTTGATGCCCACTTTTCTTTTAGAGACAAACTAATATTCAGTTAAACATCCTCAGTTTTATTTGCTTATTTGTTTGCATTTTGCATATTGCATATAAATTTGTTTACTTTTGCACAAAAAATTCCTGTAAAACTTCCTCTTGTGGTGAGGTAACCCTGGCTGGAGGCCAGGTGCCCCCCCCTCAAAGCTGCTCCATCACTCCCCTCCTCAGCTGGACAGGGTAGAGAAAATACCTTGAAAGGCTCATGGGTTGAGGTGAGGACAGAGAGAGATCACTCACCAGTTACCATCACAAGCAAACATAAATTTCTTCTTGGGCACCTGGAGAACCTCCTCTACTTCCTTCTTCACAGACCTTGATGTCTGCAGAGGTGTTCCCCTCACATCTTCTCACTCCTCTCTCTGGCTGCAGTTGTTCTTGATGCTATGCAGGTGATTTGATCCCCTACTTAACAGTGTTATCCCAGAGGTGCTACCACTCAGCTTTGGTCAGTGTCAGGTCTGTCTTGGACCTGGCTGGCATTGGCTCTGTCAGACATAGAGGAAGTTTCTAACAGCTTCTCACAGCAGCCCCCCTGGAGCAAACACCCCCTCTACCCAACCTTGTCACACAAACCAAATACATCTATCAACCTATTTAAAAAAAAGAAAATAATTTTCAATACAGCTAATGTTTTATCTCTGTGGCTAATATTTGTCTGAAAGACCACAGCAAGTGGAGAAAACCTATACAGTGTATATATAATACTCCTTCCAATGCTTTAGTGGTTTTCAGAAAGTTGCAAACAGGTAAATCAGTCCAGAAATTATGGTAATTTGATTATTGTATTTTTAACCTAGATTTCTGAGGAATGGATGTTATCCCATCAGGTTCCACATGTCTGCACTCCTTTGTCTGTCTGCTCCTCTCCAGTAATTCTCTAATCTGCTGGCAATTTTAGTTTCAGCTACATTTAGGAAAGGAGTAGAATCATGAGAAATATGTGATATCTATATGATTGATGAAAACAAGTGACTGAGTAGAAAAGATGGAGAGGGTTTCTAACACTATCTTCACTGAAAAGAGAGCTTTAAAGCAAGGCAGCACAGTTTTATTAGACACCAGAGAATCTAGTCTGCATTGGTGGTTTCTCTCTCACACAGATTCCCTAGTATTTGATATAGCAAAACCCATAAATGAAGTTTTTCTAGTGCCTAATTTTCTTAATGACATCTCTTCCCTGCAGATTCTCTACGGTGTAATAAGGCATGAGTTTATGCTGCAATCCTAGTGTCATTCGGGTAAAAATTATCAATCAACCACAAGACACAAATCCATTTGCAACCAAACTACTTCTTAATTCTTGTGATACTTATTCTGTATATTTGTCACCCTTGTACTTTCTTAGACCTGCTACCTTTCAGATACCTGTCATCTACTCTGTTTTTTGTATTCTCCTTTGACTGATGACTATATTCACTCTCCCCTCAAACCAAACTTTGCTTCAGACATATTGGCCCTACATTTTCTGTGTTGTGCTGACATTTGGAACAGACTTCAACCATTTGCTCCTGTTTGGTATCACGTCTGTTCCACTCCGAAGTTCATGCCCTACTCGTTCCTTCACACTAATTAGCACAAGAATAGCTTTGTAAAGAAGCTGGACACTCTGCTACTTTACATCTGGCTCTTGCTCACCTTCTGCATTTAGTTTCCACTTTTAGGTGTGCTAGATATAATTTAAACCCTGATTGCTAGTAGATACAGTCCCTCCTGCTTTGATGTGGAAACTGCTTTTTACATGATGGAAATTGCAGCTGTGAGTTAAAGAGCCAAACCCTCTGCACTGCATGGCAAATAAGAGTGCTGAAGATTTCAATGTTTGGAGCTAGACTGGCCAGTGAAAATAACTCAAGAGATGTGTTTTTGCTTAAGCCAACTGTGGAGGATTTTAACAGGTAACAGACATGAAAGCAATCCAGCATTTGCTGAGATGGCTGTTAGGGCCATAAACAAGATGGTTGTTTATCAAGCAAGAAGAAAAGAAGAATGTAAAGAATGTGGAAAAAGATAATGAAGAACCAGTCAGCAAGCAGATCTCGCCACAATACTTAACCTATGAGAAGAGACTGTTAGGGAGTATGTTCCGTGTATTGTGAAAAAGGAACATATAAATATTGGGTTTGGAGTGAAATAAAGTTGGCACCAATTGATCACATTGATCTGAAGTGATGACCCATTATTCCTCTGCAACAGCCAACACTCTTTCAGGGGCTCAGGACTAGATTCACTAAAGGACACTGGAACCAGCTGCCACTTTAGGTACCTAACTCCAAGTTGAATTCTCAGGTTGCTTGCTAAGGTTTAGCACTTAAAGTTCAAGCTGCTGAGATTATCTTCTTCATGGTTGCAAGGACTGGCTGCTGGAAATGCTTAGAAGAACATAGACCCTGGCAATTTATTTTCCATTTAATTTTTAAATTCGAAGAGCTTTCTACCCAGCATGCTGTCTACAGTGATTTCAGCAGCAACCTACATTAAAGCTCTGAATCCTTCGCTTAGAGTCCAGTACTTCAGTATGTGTAACAGAGTGCTTAAAAGACTAAGAGCTGCAATGTGGAACACAAGTCTCCTGTGAAGATTTGACTCTGAGTGCTAAACAGAGAGATGCCCAAAAGTGACATCAGCAATGGCATTTGGGCACTTTCCAGATGTGAAAACATTACTGAATGATCCCCACAGGACCCCTCTAATCTGTTCTTTCAGCTTCCTATTTGCCTACACATAGAAGTGTCTTCCTGCACATACACTGATGGGCTGATGATGATCAAGCTCTGTATGCAACCGGATAGCACTTGGACATGGAGTTCTGAAGCTTAGCAAAACCAAAGTACCCTTATAGCCCACACTTTCCATATAACTACATCTCATGTCTTCTCAGCTGAAGGTGTGAAGCAGTGCCTACCCCACCTGTACAAAGAGACTGAAAAATGAACAAAAGCATACTTGAGGTGTAACAAGTTACTGTTTATTAAGACAAAGTAACTATTGAGCTGTGAATTTAACTAGCTCAAATCACAATGGAATTTAAAGTGCTTTAAACTTTAGTAAGCATCATGTCAGTGTCAGTTGTGACTGTTGTAATTTCACATGCAGTGACTCGATCACCTTCTACCATGTGTTACTTCCATGGGGTATAGCAGTGCACATCTATCCCATACTTACCTTTTATGAAGTGATTTTCTAAGTCGACATTTGGTGCCTGAATTCAGAGATAGGTGCTAAATATAATATCCACAACCACAAGACTATTGAAGAAGAGAAGGACCAAGAAACAGCAAAGGATCAAGCCTAAGCCAGCTGACTGATAGTGTAGTGTCTCCCATGTCTCAGCTTAGGCACTGACTTTGGAGCACATGTGAGACTGGCAGTCACAGCCTCAAGTTCTGCTTCTGACCTAAAGTACAGTTTTCCACTGGGTATCAAAATGATACAGCAATTTCTTGTGAGAGCAGGACTGCAGGTGGAAGTGCAACCATTAGCCTTTTACGTACATCTCTTTGTGGCTAGAACATCATTTAATACTCCTCTGATCTCAGCTCCCCTCCACTGCTCAGATTTTACATACAAAATGTCTATAGTCACTGTACATTTTGTTATGCACAAATATTTCCAAGGGCTGTTCTGAATTAGGCCATTGTGGAGTTTGGCAGACTCTGATCATCTATTAGTTTGCAACTTTTTTACAATCAACATATTTTGTCCACCCAAGCTGGTCACGAGTGTGCACATGGACAATTATAATACTTCAGGTATAACCTGTTCTGACTAACACCTAGCAGTCCAATAATTTCCAGAAGTAAAAATTTTTCATAGTTCTCACTTTGGACAGAAATACCTAAATTCTTAATAAATCTCACTTTGCAACTTACCTGGCTTGATTTTTTTTTTTGTTTGTTTGTTTGGGGTTTTTTGTTTGTTTTTGTTTTTGTTTTAATTTTCATGCTACAGAAACCTGATACTTCTGTCATACTTGTCTTTTTTTTGCCAAGAGCCAGTAACTTTGGAATAGGTGCCTTACTGCCCCAACATATCTGTATTCCAGTACCTAGCTGTATCCTTGGGAATTTGACAGATACCAGGTTGCAAGCGAGATCAGAGCACATCTGGAGTATTGGGTCCAAAAAGACACTCTTCCCTAAATTATAAAAAATCCCACTTATGGGTTTCCTGAATTTCAGATTGAAATAGAATTTCAAGCAACCAGTTAGCAAGCATCAATATTTTGTCTGAACACAGAAACATGATCAATGCTTTGAAAATCCTCTTGGCAGAAATGTGTTTATAAGTACCTTGGTACCACAGCAGTGGTGGCAAGGGAGAAGCATTTGTTGGCATGCCACCTTTAACTCTGAAAATGTCTGTTACATCTGCATAATAGACAAGATCACTCTCTTTAAAAATTTGCCTTTGGTGCCCAAGCACAATTAGTGAGTCTTCTGTACTTTCCATGTCTGAGATAACAAAGTTGTCATTAGAAATGAGATGGATTCCAGTAGTGACCATAGTGGTGTTGCCTGGCACTTCTAGATAATGCTCTTCCCTGAGGAGACTTACCCTAGTAATTATTTTCTTCTCCCTTTTGTCAACCTATTTGAAATCTATCACTTTTAATGAGTATTTATCTCCAAGTCAGTAAATCTGTATTAGGTAGCACTTTGTGTAATGTCTTATTCCTATCCATTATCCATAGTACTTCAACCTATCTATGCAGGCTTCATTCCTATGATTTGCTCCATATTGACTGAACCCTTTGTTTGTGCAGAGCCCCTTGGACTCCAGCATCATTCCATATGGACCTGAGAATCCATCTGCATGGATAAATGGTGAGATCTGGGTCAGTAATTACAACACAGAAAGTGATTAGATATTTTTTTAAGCATTGACTATTTTTAATAAGCTTACTTTTAATTATTCATTGGAATCTCCCTAAATATTTGCATATTGATTCCCTTGTATGCCTGAATATTATGCTTAGAATCTATGTAAAATTAATTGGCCAGAATTTTCCCTGTTCTTCCTTCCCGCCACATAGGGTTATTTTTAGCCTCTGAATCCCTAGCCTGATGAACATTATCTGCAGAAGTTCAAAAAGTCCTGCAGATAGATTTCCTTAAAATATTCAAGTGTACCATTTTGTCTAATAGTGTTTATGAAGGAGAGAAGTATCTGTAGGACACCTTAAGAGAGATCATTATCCAAGGTGGAGAAGCTAGTGAACTGCAACTTGCAGGGTCAAGTGCTGGCCCTACCATTAGAATCAGCATATTTCTACTAGTGCTTATGTCTGATTTTGTCCTTTCACATTGTCTAGCCCCAGATAGGAGAGGGGCCTTGTTGTGTTTGGTACCATTCATATGAAGAAACAGCCCTTCCCAACAGTCTCAAGCTCATCTCAAAAGTCGACATGTTTCCAAACCCTTCATTTGGTGGAGGTGCCAGGTGGGGAAGCTTTACAGCCAAGAAAAGGCTATCTCTTTAGAAAAAAAAAAAAGCCCTTGCTGAAACTTCGGGGCAATGTCCATCCTTTTGATTTGTTGACAAGGTCTATCTTAGCAGCTCCTGACATAAGTGAAGCTCACTTCTGATTTCAGTCAACAAGGAGCATGCTCCAGGAAAGGAGTCATCTCTGGTGGTGACAAATGGAATCTGTGAAGGAACACTGCAAATATCAGCGTGAGACGTGTACATTGCTCTGTGCAAGGGACGTCCAGCCAAAGATCACAACCCTGGCAGATCAACAGAAGACAGAGCAGTGACCTTTGGTGTGAGGAAAAGACAAACATGAGGGCAATGGTTTTTCATGTCTGACTACCTAGCGCATCTTTGGGAAAAGTCCATATAAGGAAGATCATCTATCTTCCCTGTTGTGCCCTAGTCCACACATGGATACAATTGTATTCACCCAGCAGGTTGCATGACTGAGCCTGTAAATATAGTTAGTAAGTTACAGACAGACATAAACCTAAACCATGTGTATTTGCTTTTCAGGCAATCAGCTTCAGTAGTGTTGTCAGCACCTCTGAGAGCCCGCCCCAGGTGTAGACGACCTTATTCTCTATAAACACATCCAGTGAAATAATTCTGATGTTACTCATTTATGAGGATGTTAAGAGGTATGACACCACCCAGCTCTGAGGTGTTCACAGAGGAATTTTTGGAACCTGATTACACAGCAAGTGCTTTCACTGGAAAATCTTGAAGTAGGATAAATTTTGTGCTGTTATAAGTGAAGGTTTATTCATGAAGAAACACATTCAGATACAAGCATTAAGCAAGTGTAAAGATTTTTTTCACTGTTTCACATGTCAAAATAAACCCTTACTAGGACAGGCACTGGCTTCTGTACGGCAGGAAGCTTCATCCTGGAAAGATCAGATTTGAGAACTAGCAATCTAGATGCAGATCCTGGAAAGTAGCTTCGACGGCACAATAAATTACATTCTCCATATGGGTTGCACTTCTATAGACATCAGTGGATGACACAGAAAGGTTCAGGTTCATGAAGCAATCAAGGGAAAGTTTCATTTCAGGAAGAATGTAAGCATCTGCATTTAACAGAGCATTTCCCACTGATACAGGTTTATAAGTACCTAACAGCACATGTGTTTTCTAAACAATTTTCTTGAAGGATATTGCAATTCCAATGTTCTCTAATTGCAAATGTCCCGGAGACACTCATATCCTGGCAGTAATGAATTCTCTGGTAACTTCTACATATTCCACATGGAAGGATACTTCCCCTTTGTCCTGGTTCTAGGCAGTATACGGTGGAACATGGTGGAGTGTTGGCATTTTTTCAGGCCAGCAGCACCCAGATGTAGACAGTACCAGCCACTTTGTGGCCTCCTCTCACAGAAGTCACTCTGCAGCCCCCAGTCATAATCATGCAACATCTGCCCAGTATTCTAATAAAGGTGTTTGTTCTTTTGAAATAACCCCAACCATTTAAAGAGATTTAAAAAAAAAAAAAACAACTCGAGGAAAAAGTATGAGAGGAGACATATATAAAACAGAGAGAAAAAAAGACTTTATGAATGAGGGGGGGTTTTTTTTTTTTTTTTTTTTTTTCTGAAGGGTCCCAAAGATCAGGATGATATCTTGTAAGTACCTAAATGAAATTCCAACTTCTTGAACAGAAGTTCGGAATCACAATCACAACTCAAAAGATGAGTTCTGGACAAAGAAACATACAGCTAAGGATTCAATGGACTATCACCATGGAAGCTGAAGTTACTTGAAACCATGGTGTATCAAACCATTATCTGTTTCCAGCCTCTGGTGCTATTCATTCCTGTGGTGGATTGACTTTGGCTGGACACCAGGTGCCCCTCAAAGCTGCTCCACCACTCCCCAGCTGGACAGGGGAGAAAAAACATAATGAAAGTCTTGTGGATTGAGATAAGGACAGGGAGAGATCTCCCAGCAATTACCACCATGGGTAAAACAGTCTCAACTTGGGGAAAATTTATTAATTATCAAACAAATCAGTGCTGAGTAATGAAAAATAAAACACCTGCCCACATTCCCCTCCCTTCTTCTCAGGCTCAGTTTCAACCTCGATTTCTCTTCCCTGTGAGCTGATTAGACAGGGAATGGAGGTTGTGGTCAGTTCATCACACGTTGTTTCTTCTGCTCCTTCCTCCTCATGGGGAGGATTCCTCACATTTGCCCTGCTCTAGTGTGGGATCCCTCCCACAGGAGACAGTCCTCCACCAACTTCTCCAACATGAGTCCTTCCCACGGGCTGCATGGAGTGCACTCCTTCAGGAGCAGACTACTCCAAAGTGGGTCCTCCATGGGGTCACAAGTCCTGTCAGAAAACCTGCCCTGGAGTGGTCTCGTCTTTTCACAGAGACACAGGTCCTCCAGGAGCCTGATCCAGTGCAGTCTTCCTGCTCCAGCATAGGGTGCTCCACAAAGGTTGGATATCTGCTCCTCCATGGATCTCCATGGGCTGCAGGAGTACAGCCTGACTCACCATGGTCTTCTGCAGGGTTTGCAAAGGAATCTCTCTTACAATATTTGGAGTCTTTCCTCCCTGTCTTTCTTCACCAACCTTGGTGTTTGCAGAATTGTTCCTCTCAAATCTTCTCACTCCTCTCTGGTCGTAGTTGTTCTTGTTTCTGTACAGGTGGATTTCCTCGCCCCCTTTCTTGACAGTGTTATCCCAGAGGTGTTACTGCTGTGACTGATGGGATCAGCCTTGGCCACCAGTGGGTCTGTCTTGGAGCCAGGTGACATTGCCTCTGTCAGACATAGGAGAAGCTTCTGCCAGCTTCTCATAGGAGTCACCACACTACCAAAAATATTGCCATACAAAACCAATACAATTTCACACCACAGATGAAAGGTCAAATTCTCAAGAAGGGCTCAATGCTGCGACATCTAATTTTCAAGCAAATTGCTGTCTAGTTACCTGCTATTACTCCTCAAGACACTTTATGTCATCTGCCAATGGAAGATAACTGAACCAGAAGCTAGATGGTAGGAAACTGTGAGAAATGTAGCAGAGATGAAGGGATTTTCCCTTTTTATAAGACGTCTGTTTGCTCACAACTTTCTTAGGTATGAACTGTCTCCTGTAGTGAAGTACTTAAATGACGTGATTTATTTTTCACAAAGAGATAAAAGAACATAAACAAAATACGAGGACCTGGTCTACTGTCACTCAGTGATGAGGGTGTGCAGCCAAGAGATCTGTTCTCAAAACCTTATTTCATCTGAGCTCACGTTCTCATGAAAGGTACAACCTTTCATCTGCACCTTGCTATCTGCAAGTTAGAAGTTCACATCTGACCCTATGACATGCAGTTGCTGTTCTATTAAAAATACCAAGGTAGGGGATTAAATCAGAGAGAATATTTAAAAAGTTAATATCATCACTTGGTTAGGGTACTCTTCCACTGCAGGAAAGATCTCATATTAAATCACAGCTTGAATTAAGTAAAAGAGGAAGAAGAATTTAAATATATGCCTGATTTAAATCTATACTTTCCAATCTGTCATTGAAGGGGAAGGAGAAGCTCACTGCCTTTTGTCAGATAGGCATGCTCTGAAAATGGTTATTGTGATGGATCTGTCAAGCAAAAAAAAATGGTAGAGGAGCACAAGATTTGTGAATCTCTTGTGAGACTAAGCACTGGCTAGGCAAGAGACATTTTGCTCATACGCACCCATGACTTGGATACCTAAAACGTTTCACTGGAAAAAAACTTAGCCTGTCATAGACACCTGCTGAATAGAGGGAATTTTAAGTGCTAATGATGGCTAAATATTGAACTTCATACTTAGAGACTCATTAAGGCCTCTAAATCACTCTTGCAAGTCTACCCTAAAGTGCTAGGTACAACAGGCAGCCATAACGTCCAAATAAAATAGACTTTTTAAGGGAACTAGTGTATAGACAGAAAAGGGATTACTTAGTGAAGAAGACAGATGGAGTGAACGATTGAATGACATTTACTAAACAGGAGAGGAAAGTGATAGGGAAAAGGGACAGCTGTAATGAACACAAACATGTAGTAGATAGAGGAATGTGTGCTAGATTTAAAGGACATCTGGTGTAAGGGACAGCTGAAGTGTATGAGTGACATGCCCTAGATATAAGGTTGGAAATGCTGCATATGAATGACAGCTGGCTTAGCTATCATGGGTGACATGTCCTCCACAGAGGAATAGAGTGCTGGATACAAGTGACAGCTAGTGTGTACTTTATGAGTGAAATATCTTTCTTACAGCAGGCAAATATGAGGAAAAATTAGCTGGAGTGCCTGAGCAACTTGTTCCTGACCAAAGAAGGAAGAGTTAGATGCGAAACAAAGCTGCAATGCACAGGTAACGTGACCTAGAAGAGGAAGAGAGTAAGTGGGACAAGTGCAATAGGACTAGATTGGATTAAATAACCCCGTCGGGAAGGAGATGTCAGAAGTGTAATGTATGACTGGAGTGTACAACCGATACAGCACTGGCTGAAAGTACTCTCAGTGGCCAAAGCTGATAGAGTTGGCAGCTGGCTGCGGCCAACATGATGTAGCCATAGTCCTTGACTTTTCTAGCATTTCCCTGAAATGGGTCAAACTTTCCATGGGGACCATCATGGGGATTTCTGTGATAAACGCATTGATAGGAAGTTCCTGCTGGCATAATAAGAGAATTTTTGATGGTGTCACTGTGTTTTGTCTTTATTTTATTTGGACAATGAAAGATATGTCTGAGACATGCTGAAGTGTTCCACTCTGCACTTTTTGGAAGCCATCTCTCAACTGACCTTTTTTTTTTTTTCAGTTGATATTCTACTACAAACGTACACCAGTGAAGACACTCATTTTCTTTCTTTTTCCTATTAATTCTCTCACTCTGAAACAGACAGGACACTCACATACTCTATAGCTGCTCTATGATCATGAGGTGGGAAGCCATGATCAGCATTACTGGAAAGCAGTAATTTTTCTCAGACAGTGTCTTTCTTTCTCTCTCTCTCTCTCTCTCTCTGTGTGTTTGCCCAGTTTACACAAGCCCACAGATATATAAGTTCTTGGG
>VXBZ01002167.1:670846-673346 GCA_013399135.1 Heliornis fulica | reverse complement strand
TGTGCATACAAACTTCACTTGCTACTCATCAACATCAGCAATTTATGGCCAGATGGTTATAAATTTACATTCTATAAAATTTTAGAGGATGTTATTTTTTCCACTCAGTTTGTTAATTAAGTTTCAGTCTTTTTATTTCCTCAAACATAACAGTTCAATTTTTTATTAATGATACAGTATCATATTCTTTCCTGTCTCTTAGTACACCTACTCAGCAGTACCAAGAAAACTTTCATGAAATGAAAGTAAAGCTTTTGCAGACACCCAATTTATAAAACTTATGAGTTTTGATCTTTCTTTTGCACTCCCAAGGCAAACTAGGAATGGGTAGGGAATCGTTTGTAGAAAACAAATAGTGGAATAAAATTTCCCCTGTAACAGTTATTATTAAAACCTTTCCCTTCCCATCTTAAAATAATAGAGTATGCTGTGTCTAATGTGCTACAACTTGCTTCCATTCAGAAAAAAGTGTCTCTCTCACTCTCATCATTCTTATGCTGTAATTAACAGTACTGAGAAGGCTAGCATTAAAATCCTGAAGAATGTAGCTCTGCTCAATTAGAGCAGTCCACAGTCTTGAAAAGCAGTTTCCTAAGCAGAAGAAAATTCAAGAGGCAATAACCGAAACCCCCAAGTATTTCTGTGTATTTGACAAAACAAAATTATGCCTCGATTAATAAGTGTGACTTACATAAAATAAATCTGGCAACATTTGTTAAGCATTTGTAATAATACTGAACTTACTCAAAACAATACGTGCTATGAAGCTCGATATATTTTAAACAGACCATCTTAACAAGTAACCAATTTCAAACATACTTAATTCAAATAAACACTCTAACACTGAGGCTAGTTCACTTTGCAGTATTTCAGACGAGCACTGAGTTATGTGGTTTAGGCAGGTACTATGTGTGGAATTGAAGTTCAAATTTACATAAATAAAACACAGGCAAAAAAAATAAAAAGGTCTTTAGGAATCCATTTGTGTGTATTTTCGCTTTAATGTAAGCAGCGAGGGTTAAGATTTGAGTAAACATACAGGGCTAAATTCTGCTCTGTACCCATTCAACTTTATTGAGTTCTGAGGAATTTCATGGGGATATAAAAGCAAGATTTGAGTTGTCATGAGCATAAGGTAATGTCAATAATTATGTATAATATATTGTTAATATTAAGTTTATAAAACTGAGTTTGTTTATTTCAGTTAGGGTTTATTGCCACTGCATACACCGAGAGTTTCTGGGTAAAATATGAGTCAAATTGTTTAGGTTTTGTTTTCTCTTTTCTCTCCCTGTTTAGAGAACTAGAACAAATTTTATTTTGGCTGTTATTGATGTGTTTTAGTTTGAGAACTTAGGAACTAGCCGCAAACACAGAAGTGAAATGTTTACGTGTGTGATAATGCTCCACACAAATGAATTTAAAAAACCCCTATCCACATTTACAGCGAAATGTAGTCAGGCCATTAGGGTAATGATACAAAGAACTGAAATATACGTACCGTGCTTCTCTCCATTTAACGTATTAACGCTGTCACTATTATCGGGATGCAGCAGTTTCAGTGCAGTCAGAAGGTGGCTCTAGTGCTTTAATTTTGCTACTTTGCCTACCTAAGATCCAAGGAGTAGCAATTACTTTTGTGCTACATTTTTTTTTCTTTTCAATTTAACTGATGTTCTAACTGAAACACAACATTTGATTTTATATATCAAACAACTTTACACTCCCAGAGATGTGCACACTCACAAATTTTCTGCTTTTTAAGGTTCAGCTGCCTAGATGACAACAACAAACTAAACCAAACCAAACCAAACCAAACCAAACCATTAAAATATTAAAGTTACAGCTGACACCTCTGAAACACTTCCCATAAACATGCTGAGACATATGTAATCCCTTCCACTGTGATACAATGAAGAAATCAGAACTTCCCTCTTCTGCTCTGGCAAATCAACATTTGCTATCTCTGTGGTAGCCTTGTAGAATCGCTGGTTATTGGGGCGATTCTTTTGGGGTGGAAGTCCCCTCAGGTATATAAAGGCAGATTAATCAACCTCTATGTAGATGAAACACAGAGGGAATGTATGGAGGGGAGACATTGGTACCTGACCACATAGATTAAAGAGCTGCTGCTCGCTCGCCTTCCAAGCACAGTGGTTGTTCCTCCTTCTGATGGGTCACAGCACTTCAGCACAGGCTCTCCTTTCCAGCTTGCCCCTGTTACTGCTCATCGGTCCTCCTCAGGCAGGTCTGTATTCTGGTTTTCTGTCTCCTCTCCTGACTGCCTCCTCCAAGGTGGCCCAGATTGCTCACCTGCCTCTCTGAGGCAATCCTAGATGTGAGACAGCTGTGACACAGCCTTCTGCACTGTGGAAAGTTTTACCCTACTCTTACACTCTTTCCCCTCATATTAATTACCATTACCATTATTGTCCTGAGAGCATCCCCTAAAAGGAGATTTATAAGACCACATAAACATGTAAGATGTTGTCCCTGCCTT
>VXBZ01002167.1:635846-665846 GCA_013399135.1 Heliornis fulica | reverse complement strand
CGAAGAGCAGTCAGAGGAAGTGGAAAAAAATACTTACTCCCACAGAGATACAAACCTAGAATCAACTCTCTCCCTCCTCTATGTCTGATGTGTAAAAATTCAGCATTCGGAGAGGACTCCAAACTGCTGAATGGGAAGTAGGGACAAAAGACAAATAGAAAGCAGCTTCATGCACTGTGATGGTCATTTGAGACCAGTAAGGTTTAATTGTTGATGTGCAACAGGAAGTAAGAAGTTAAGGATTCTGATGAAGGACTTCTGCAGAGAATTCTTGAATTAGTATCTTGCTTCCAGGTTACTACTGCCACCCAGAAGAGAGACCCATATCAAAGCCAGGAACACAGTTTAGATGGTGTCTTCTCTTTCCTAGTATGTCAGGCACTAGCACACATCTGTCTGGAGATCACCAGAACAGAAAAGACAAGACAACTTGACTGCAAATATGTAAGAAACGAAAATACTAAGAAAATGGTTAGAACTGAAAATCAATTTGATTTTGTGTTTTAAGGGAAGAGTTCCGGCGCTTTGTTTGACCCACCATACTCCTTCCCACTGGACAGCAGAAGAGAGAAAGGAGAAACAGGGGTGAAATAATAATATGGAGAGAACAGGATAACTGAAAGGAAGAGCAAAGAGGGTGAATAGCAACAGAGTAAGAAGGACATAGGAGAGAAAGGTTTTGGGGACTGTTGAGTGTGTAAAAGAGGATTGAGAGGATTAAGATTAAAAAAGAAGAAAAATCTAATATTCTTGGAGGTTAGAATGGAGAACAAAATAAATTAAAAATATAATTATAATTGCATGACAGTGTAGTATTTTCCATATTGGATCGCAGAATGAAGTTGTGTTTCCTGATTGTAGTAGTGAAATGAGGGATTAAAGATAAACCAAACTATAAGAATGCATCCATCCAACAAAACAAAGGAGTGAATAATTTCCTGGCCCTGCAGTAATCAGTTTGCATCCCAAAGCATAAGAATGAGTTACTATTAGGAAGTGTTATTAATAACTATAAAATTATGGGGGGGGGTGTTGTTTGTTTGGTTTTAAATTAACCCAGCTGTTTTATTTAGCTGGATGAGTTCCGTTATCAGTTAGTCTCTTGAGTCAATTGTCTTAGTAGTTGCTCTAACTTGCCTTTCTTCTGAGAGTGTAACTTCAGAGGCATCAAGTAGTTTGTGTGCTATGGCAGCTACCACAACAGAAAAGTTTTCGAAGTGTCCATTTCCTCATTTCCCTCTCTGTTCCTGCTTCGACAGTTCCGATTTAATTTCTTAATGGATCATCATCGGCTTAAATTTCCTCTTTGAAAATACCATCCTTGTGCATTCTGCCTGGCTGTTTAACTTTGGTTTGAGACCTGCCTGATGATTACCCCCAGCCTGAGATGACGTTTTCTACTGTTCCTTCTGAGAAGTTTCCTGCAGAAGCACAGAATGGGTTAATATGACCTTTCTCAAAAGGTTTCTGCTGGTTCTTGGTGGAGGGTTGAGATTAATACAAAAGTTGGGACCAAGTCAAGATGGAAAGCAAGTTGTTTGAAAGCTACTTTTCACCATGGTTTTAAAAAAGAAAATTCCCAGATTTTTTCACCTGGAAAATATGGATGTGAATTTGTTACTGAGCACGGGAAGGTTATGAAAATATCTAGACTGGATAGAAGGTTATGTGAGCTGCTCAAAATGGAAAATAAAGTTGCTAAGAGAGCAATTATCTTTCAGACTGAGAATTCACAAAAGGTGTGACTGGGTAGAATATGGCAAACTGTTATGAGTCCTCTTCAAAACTACTAACTAGGATGATGCACTGTTTTCGCCTCCTTTCTCTGTTATTGGTCACTAAATAAATTATTTTTCCGGGTTATAAATACTTTATGCTTTTCTACAAAGTGACATATTGCATCGTTACCTAATTGATTTTATTGCTCTCTACTAGATCACAGCGACCAACACAGTTGACTTTCTACCACAGCCTTTTCTGTGAGACCGTTAAAGAGAGTCTGGCTGCATCACTGTACTACCACAAGTGTCTCAACAGATTCTGGAAAAGGTAAACATAGCTTCTTAAACTGCCTCAAAATCAGTAAGTGACAACAAAATGCAAAATCAGAATCCAAACTCTCTGCTTGATATTTTCACAGTGTCTGAAGCAAAACCAAGAGAAAACATATTTTAATTTTTTTATTTTATTTTATTTTTTAATCTGAAGTCCAAAGCTAACTTGGTACCATCAAATGTATTCATCCTCAGCTCTCACCTCCCACTCTCTGGACATCCCTGGTTTGTTTGGGTATTAGTGTTAGGGGAGCAAACGATGTATATTAGGGTTAAGGGAGCAAATCATGTGAGAAGGCACGGGGTTTGTACTTATGAAAAAAGGCACCTATTACCTTTACTTTCGCCTCTTGGCAGAGGAGCAACTTCATGTCACAGGCATAGTTTTGTAAGAGGAAGATATACACAGTGAGAAAGAAGGATAGTGTAAGTAAGAGATGGAGAGAGACAAGGAAAGAAAGTGAGGAAATTACAGGAAATGTCTCTATAATATTTTAGCAAAATATTCTGCCTGGAAATATCCTGTGCTCTTTAGTTTTGGTTTTATGAATGGAGAGAGAGAAAAAAATTAAAAGCCCTTATGAATAGTAAAAAGTATATTTTTGCCAGAAAACATAATTTCTACTTTTTCACTTTAAAGTTGGAAACTCTCGAACAAACATTTTGTGAACTAGGCCTAAAACTTTTTTTATTATTATTATTCAGGCTCAAAACAGGAATGTCTTTTAAGATTTATGGGTTTGGGTGTCTTTTATAGTGCAAATGACTTTTTTTTTTTTTTTTCTAATATCAAAATGACAGCCTCAGGAGCTTTTTTAAAAGATGGGACTGCAGCAAATAACGCAGAAGCTTCCCACGCTGTGCTGTCAGAAAGCCTCCATGCCATCTTACAACACCCTTGCTATTTCTGCCCTGACCCTCCTTCAAGCAGGAGCTGACAATCCTGCTAAATCGTGTGGTAGGTTAGTGATGTGGGAAAATGTCAGCATGTGATTACAATAAATCTCTAAACTCTGTTTCACTTTATGTGACCCGTTCAGGATGCAAATTTAGAAGCATGATGCAGTGAAGATGGAGGAGAGATGTGAGGATTACACACTCCTGGGTTAGCCTGTTAGACACAGAGGTTCAATCAAGGGATGTAAGTTCTCTCCACATTTTCCATTGGGGATGGAGGGAAAAGGGAAGAGAAACCAATTTGTAGCAAGAGCTTCAAGGAAGTCCACTGGAAGAAGCTGAACTAAGTTACAGGAAGTCCAGGCTGCCTTGATCTCCTGTTTGATCAGCAGCTCCCATTTGAAGGGCAACTCCAGAAGTTACTTCTGCTAGTGCTGAAGGTTGTCATCATGATCTCTTCTCCAAAGGAATTTCCAACTTTGAAGTCCTCTGACTTCCTAATTCCATCTTAATTCCCATGCCTGGTGTATATAAGCAAATTAACCAAATACAGTTCAAGTTTTCCACTGTATTTCACTGGACTTGCTTAAGAAACTTTATTGCTAAATCATTACTGGGTTAGTTATGGATATATACTTAGTTATGGCAAGAGGTATCCAACTTGCTGTGCAGACTGTCAGATATTACATAGTTTGAATTTCTAGGTATATTAATTTCAGCCAAACTTTCTCAAGCCTGTTGCCCCTCTCAGACATTTTAAACTTATCTGTGCAAGCTGGGGAGCCCCAGAAATCTGAAAGCACAGGGGGTGGGTCATGGATACAGACACGGCCACATGTAAAGGGGGCCTACAGGAAAGATGGAGAGGGACTCATTATCAGGGAGTGTGGTGATAGGACAAGGGGTAATGGCTTTAAACTGAAAGAGGGCAGGTTCAGAATAGATATTAGGAAGAAATTCTTCCCTGTAAGGGTGGTGAGGCCCTGGCACAGGTTGCCAGGGAAGCTGTGGCTGTCCCCTCCCTGGCAGTGTTCAAGGGCCAAATTTGGGTTTCAGGAACCCTGGTCCAGTGGAGAATGTCCCTGCCCATGACAGGGAGTCAGAAGTAGATGATCTTTGAGGTCGCTTGCAACCCAACCCAGTCAGTGATTCTGTGATTCTATGTAAAGCTGTTCTCAGCTAGCAATGACTAGGACCCATAAGTAAGGTCTTGAGCCCAAAAAGAAAGCAGCGAAGTAAACAATCTGGGAGCCTGGGTGGGATGGACATGCAGATTCACACAGGCGGAGTGGCTATGTAGGATGTGGGACCCACCCTTCCCATAAGTTGAAGCTTTTGTACAGAGGCACAGATAGAGCAAGGAAGAAAGAGATAGAGCAAAGAACTAAAGGACCCTTTTGATGGTGGTGAACAGACCTGTCACTGAGCAGCTCCCAAGGAGAGAGGAATGTTCTATTTAGTGGAACACAGGTAAAAGAAGCCTTTCCTTATCTCACCCATGCTAAGCTGTGTTTGTGTGTCCTTTGAGATTAAAGGCATCTCACATATTGTGCTACCTTCCTTCCCAATTTATGTGTACTACAAATATTTTTTAATTCAGTTGCAGGTCTGTTCAAGAATTGAATAGTGTATTTTGTTTTTAAATCTAGAAGCTACATGCTATAAAAAATAAAATAAAATAGAGCACCACAGGGAGCCCAGCTGCCACATAGAAAGTTGATCTCTCTGAAACCCTCTGGCCTGAAAGAAAAAATGAGTTTAGACATTTTAATGGGATTTCTCCAGCTAAAGCCCACCTTCAAATCCCACTTAACTTAGCATATTTACATGTGTCAAATTTTCATTACATAATAAACAAAAACATGTGTACAAATGCAAAGAAACTAAAATCAGATGGTTGGTGTACCATAGGGAATTGTGATTATTCAATTCCCTGCTGGTATCTTTCCAGAATGTCACATCCAGCTGCAAATTTTGGCAACCTGAAACCATTTCCCCATCTTCAAGTATTTGAGAAAATTGCTTTTCTTCTGTAACAGTACAGAATATGTTTTTTAATTGGATAACTCTAAAAGACCAATAACGTTTCTCAATATCATGGAATTTCACTGAGGGTGTTCTTATTTTTCTTCAGTAATGTAGAAGACACACTTAGAGTAGTATCAAATTGATCAGTGCCCCGATTATACTGATTTCTTTTCCACATACTATTGCTGGAAATGGTTACAGCCATACAAGACACTTTTGTGAGATGGGATCAGTGGATACCAAATAAACCTCACTAGTCAGAGAATGAAGAACATACAAACAGTGAAGGGATGAATGAAAGTAATACACGGCTCTTGGACTACAAGGAAAAATTTAGAACCAACAGCCAGAGCTGCTTAACTAAGGGAACAGAGCAGGGGAGGCTAGAGATGAGAGGGTGAGAAGAATTTTGGGGAGTTGTCTGATGCAGAAATTACTGACCTCATCCTCCAGCTAAGGAAACCCATTGTGCTTCGGAAGACTACAAAATGGGTAGAGGAACAAGACTAGGCTTAAAACATCTCAGGTGTCAATCACTCCTATTAATGTAGGTCACTGCATAATGTCTTTGCTCAACAGATGTGAAAGTGGCAAATCTCACAAGTCTTAGAAATCACCCAGTCAGTACAAATACTGTAGAGACAGAGAGACTAAGTTGTTATGAGACTGTCCAACTGCAAAGGCCATTCTGGTAGGGTCCTTTTCTGAAATAGAGAATTTCAGGATTTTGGTGTATTTTTGAGAACTTGGTATGAACAACAAGGAAGATTAACAGCACTGAAGTAATTCAGTAACTCACAACATCTTCCATCAAACCTCATATTCACTAACTTGTAGACTGTTGCTCTGATATATACCTGTTCTGCAGCTAAACACAGAGATTCAGGTAATAAGTATTCTTTTCAAATTGGCTTAACCATTTCTAAGGTTCTGGAATCACTGTGAGATTCTTTTGCCTCTATCTTATAGTTACAAAACGGAGAGCAGAGACCTGAATTGTGCAGTTGCCCTGGAGTCAGAAAAACTTGATGCACATTCCCAGTTCTGATCACATCTTTACCATTTGTAATTTCGAGCCAGTAAGAATTCAGAACTACTTTTTCCGTAATTATAATCTGCAGTGAGCTCTGTCCATCTCTGAGGGTGCCTGTTTGCAATAGGGTGAAACAAACACAAAGTAACTGCGATGATTCATCTCGGGCTTGGAGTAACAGAGGAAAACTTTCCTTACAGTACTTCTTTACTCCATCTAAACCCACCAATGTGCTGCCAGAATTATCTCAGTACCCAATGTACAAGATCTTGATGAAAAGGCTGTGATGAGGCAAAGCAGTCAGAGATTGGCTAAAAAAGGAAATGTTCTAGAACTCCTTGATCTTCTCATCAAGAATCTGGGTAAAGGATAGCTAGTGGAGTTGCCTTAACAGGACTGTCAAATACCTCAGACAAAATCTTCCTTGAAAAGATATTAACAAAACTAAGCAGTCATTGGTAAAATAGACAACTCTGACATAGATTAGAAAGTAAAATACAGAATACAGAGCAGAAATAATATATAAAATTTCAGCATCACAGAAAGTTAAAATTTAGGTATCTTGATTTCCCTGATTTGGCATATGATGCGGACAATCTTAGCAGCAGTACTAAAAAAAAAGGCGAATATTATTATAATCAAACAACAGATATCAATTTATCACTACAGATAAAAGCTGCACATTTAGATAAACATGCACATATTTTTTATTCATGTTTATTACATGTAGGGTAAGAGAGACCTCACTTGCTAACCTCTGCCTGCAGGAAGAACGAAGACATTTCTTTTGCATGTAGACATTTAATTTAGGTTTTGTAAACAAAACTGTAAATTAGAAATACTGAAAAACATACTGCTATATCTACTGAATGTC
The DNA here is from genome assembly GCA_013399135.1 of Heliornis fulica. NCBI lineage: Eukaryota > Metazoa > Chordata > Aves > Gruiformes > Heliornithidae > Heliornis > Heliornis fulica. The sequence goes on along the minus strand of VXBZ01002167.1, from coordinate 658,960 downwards.
CCCAGGGTCTTGAGAAAGAGAGGATTTCCACAAATCATCTGCAAAGAATCTTGTTTTCCTAGAACAAAATACTTCTATGTCCCATTTTATGATACTTAATGGAAGCCCCAAGGTCTTGTTGCAGCTCCTTCTCATATAAGGACCTTACAGTCCTTACAGTTTTTATGGGGTTTGATCCTATATGCAGCCAAAAGCAGTGGGTTATGAAGGTGCTCAGTACCAGGCAGGAGCAAGTCTCTAACCCTTTAATTCCTAATAATGATGTTTCCTTCAGGACTATCGTGCATCCGTAATATTTTTCTATAAAGAAAACCTAGCAGCCACTCAGGGAGAAACTATAGGACAATAACAAGAGCCTCAACATCTTTGAGGCGGTGAGAGTCCTTCACAAAACCAACTGCTCAGGAACAAATCCCATCACCTCCCCACCTCCCCTTCATCACTGCCTTACACATTACACAGAAGTAATCAATCGGCCCCCAGTTGGCAGGAGCACTAGTTTTTCTATTTAACAATCTCCAGGGTGGTCTCTTTCACTAATCCCTCAGGCTGTACAACAGAGCTGAGGCAGAAGTAGCTTCTGCAGTCAGCTGTTGAGGGGAGGGTTGTACAGAAAAAGGAGCAGCAATGCTTGTTGGCAATGGGACATTCCTTTGCGTGTTTTCCTCACAGGCCACCCTCCCGAGCCACCCTTTACACTTATATGTTATGCATTTCTTGCCTGGTCTTTATAAGGTTGGAATGCTATTTGGAAGACAGATTAGGGCACTGAATATAACCTTTTCCTGTAATATTTCTTTACTACAAGGTTCACAAGCATGTTTAAGAATTGTTTAAAAGCTGCTGCTGGGGATTCTCCCAGGTAGGGAGGCCCATACCCTGTGACCCAACTGAAGTGTTGCCTGAGCTGTCCAAAGCAAATCTACAGCAAAAGAAAAGAGAAGAGAAAAAAAAAAAAGGGAGGGGAGATATTGAAGACATGGGAGAAAGGGGAGGGATCCTCTTTGTGATCTCATTTATCTTTAGTTTCTCTACTGAGAACTGATTGTTGTTGCTAAATGCCATATTGTGCACAGTATGTATTTCTAATACTGTTTTCTTTGTATGTGTATTCATAGGCATTTGTTCCCATGTTATTTTTAGATACCAGGACAGCTTATAACTTCTGTAATGTTGGGGCGTGATACCTATCCCTCACTGAGACACAGAAGAAATATCCTCAGGTTGGAAATCTGCTTTTCTATCTCAAGCCATAGGGAAGGAAAGTAAGGAGAAAAGCAACAAAATACTATTTAAATTCTCGATGTTTGTGGCACGTGTCAAATGGAAAATGGAGACAATACACAACAATGACTATCTGAAATATCCCAATATACTATAAGAAATGTGAGTCCCTGAATGCTTGTGGTGAGCAGGGCTGTGCAGCACCAAGCAAACTGCCTCTGTGACTGGAAGCAGTAACAGTATGGCAATCCACAGGGGCTAATTTCCTCTGCTGCTCAGGGCCAATGCTGCTGCGTTTCCATTTGGTTGCCGCTTCTCATAGCTGAATCATCCCATGTAGCTGCAGAGATGGCATAGCCCAAGGTAGGAGTACACATATCACTGAGTAGGAGGGTTGATGGAAGACCTTGAAGGCCAAGGAGTTACTTTGGTAGTGTTAACCTACATAGCTGGTCACTACCACTTCTAGGCATTTGGCGTGGTGGATTTGGTGCATATGTAGCACATTGAGCTTCCGTGCTTTGCTGTGAAGTAAAACTGTGCTGATCTGTCAGTGTCCCTAGTTTCCCTTTCTTCTCACAGTTGAGAGGTAAGTCCTCGTTTGTATATTCTGCTGTCCATGTGCTTTTTGGTTTTGGCTTCATTCTACCACATTGCTTCACCTCCCCCCCAACTCTCCACCAAGCTTTATCTCTGCTTGTTAACTTTTCCTGGTACTCAGCTCTTTAAGAAGAAGAAAATGTGTTCTTCAACACCAACCCAAAATAGAAAACATTGAGATCCTCAGAAGAATGATTGCTTTTGTGTTCAAGTGCTGCAATACCCAGGAGCTCACCAACATGCTCTTTTCCCTATGGGAAAAAAAAAAAAACCACAATAAAAGAGTTTCCTGGACAGGGAAATCTCCTTTTTCTCCTCTGAACTGACAAGGCTGGAGTCACTTCTGTATCTACAGAGGGATCACCTTTGGCAGCGATGGGCAACATACCTTCATCTTCCTGCCTAAGTGCTCTCTTCACGGGACTTTTGCAACGGCACAAGCCTGACCTTTAAAGCCTGGATATATATTCACCAGGTCAGCTTCTCACTGAGTAACTTCAGCACTACCTGGCATTACCATCCAGCAGGTTCAGTGGTAACTCAGTGGTAACTCTATGTCCCCGAGCAGAACTCCCGCTGCCCCTCTGCTTCAGACCTGAAAATGGAAGGCTATAGTCTCAGATATTTAAACCAATATAGTTCAGTCACTTTATAGCATTTCACACGTGCTGTGGTCTTGGCCCATTTTTTCAGATTTATGTCCTAATCACTTGTGTAAGCAGTGTCAGAATTTGGTCGTTGGAACAAATAATATCTTTTGAAAATAGATTCGTAGAAGATGAGGTAGAAATGTTTGATGCTGGTAAAACTTACAAAAGGATTTAAGCTTGCTAAGCTGATTGGAAGGAAAACCAGTTAAAATCCTGATAGTAACATCAATGCATAAAACAGAGCACTCCTAAAATAAAATTAAAATAGGTCAGAACTTTTCACATTAATACCTTCATTCACTCTGACTGCTGGAATAGATTTTGTGGAATCACTCATCATTTTAATGCCCTTAATTCTTCCCATTTAAGAACCAAATATACATAAATTATTATCAAAGTTTTCTTGTACCACTTATCTTATTTTTAACAACTTAAGAACTATTACCAAATACATACACCATACACATTAAAATGTGCAGAGACCACAGAACATTTAGATTAATACTAATGAGATAATCCACCTGCTTATTCCACTGCACAACAGCTGCACAGATTTAAAAGGGTTCAATTAAACTTTATTCAGTGCATAGATAATTGATCCAATATGGAGAATGATGTCACTGGTAGGTTAAAAAATATATTTTACCTTTTAAAATAAAATTGGTCCATTAGAATAACTGGAAATATAAACCTGACACATAAATCATTCTGGAAACTTTGTTTTATAGAGCAACAAAAAGAAGGAAAATAAAATAAAATCACAGCAGATACAACATGCAGATGCCCATTATTTCATTTCCACTCCAAAAGGGGCAATAGAAATCTAAATGAGACCTTGTTGTTGCTCTCCTTCCATATGGGAAGTTTAATTAGTCTTTGATATTTCACTACATTTGTTTTTATCTGTACTCACAGCTTCCATATTCTTAACAGTTTTGTCTCCCTAACCTCCACAGCAATGAAACACCAGCATTTTCCTGTTTTAATTACTAACTTTAGATGGGACCAAACTTGTGTAAGATGCTTTTTCAATAAACAGGGAGAAATTAATCTTTAAAGGTCTGTCCTTTCCACCATCTGCCGGGGGCACTGTAATAGTTGCTGTGGAGCCATGGATGGACCAGGACATACTCAGGCCTCTGCTCCAGGCTACTGATGACAAAAGCACAGCTTCTTGCCAAGTTTGTATCTTCCCATATTTGTGGTACTGGACAGAAAAGCACATTACTTCATTTCTTGATACAACATAGCACTGCTTCTGACAGTGCTAGTGGTAATCGCAAGTCTGTTCCATCCACTTAATGTCAAAATGATAGAAGCATTATTAGAAAGAAATGACAAAATATGATAATAAGCTATCCACTGAGGCATTAATATAGCTGCCATATTAATAACATTTTGCTGGCTATCCAGAGTTGGCGTTGCAACAACAACATTGAGATTCTCAAAGTGATTTGCATTGACAGAGGCTTCTCCAGAGAAACTTCGATAAAGGTGATTTAATATGCATATGGCATCAATTACAGGTTTCTTCACTGCAAAGGGAACTTTGAACAACTTTCTTCTCACTCTAGCTTGTAATATGCTCACCAGTGTGATAAAGATACCTTCTCCCTGTTTAGTTCAGGGATCTGTATCTGACCTTATGAGGGCTGACCTGGTGATGTAGATGCACACTTATAACTCTGCAGTGCTTTCCAGATGTTTTAAGTCCCCAGCCAGATGTCTGCAGTCCCCACTCCTGCCAGAGGTAGGATATCCTACAGTCTCCACAAAGAATCATTTAAAAAAAACACCCCCAAAACCCACAAAACCACCCTACAGTGATAGGGACTCTGGACCTGGTTTCTTGAGTCAACCAAAGTTGGAAACAAATTTTATCAGACTAAGCATTGCATCATGATACCCCTTAATTTTTATGGTACAATATGTTACAGTAGGTATGTATCCACTTCCCACTGTGTATGTAAAAAGTGCTATCAGTCTGAATCTAAATTAGCAAAACAGTAGTAGCCCTACTAAACCAGGGTATTATTTCCCTTATCTATGTACAGACATGGTAGACCAGCTTCTGTCAAGTGAAATAGGGTAAGCAGTAATGTTATCTGCATGCCAACACCAGGTGCAGACGTAAAGGTACATATAGAGTAAATCACACTCCACGAGTTTAAATAGACCTTGTTGAGATTCCTTGTCTTATCTATGATTTTGGATTGTTGTTTCACAAAACTTAGTGTAATTAGAGCTATTATAGATATATTTCAGATAGACACATGCACACATATTAATATACACACACATAGTACAGTTCATTATTCTTGACTGTGAGGGCTTATGACTATTGACACTGTCAATTTTTGTCTCATTACTCATCAGTGCTTACTCCGAGTGCTAATAGTATATTTCCATGGAGTTTATGTGTGCTGCAATGTAAATTCTGACATTGGTAGTGTCAGTCACTAATCTAGCTCATGCAGTTCATGTCAAGATGATACATCACAATGCTCAACAACTGTCATCCCGCTTTAAATAGATCTACATTTTTCTCAACTTTACAATTAAATATACATATATATAAATACATATCTTCAGTTCCACATCAAGTTCTGTTTTTACAATGTAAACTACAAAAGTAATCCTAAATATTTTCCAATGCAATTATTAAGTGTGGTGGGTTTTTTTGTTGAAATGATTTTGTTTGTTTTTACAAAACTCTTTATGAAACTAAAGTAAAACTGAAAAAAAAAAATCCAGACATTTAAATTTGTTTATAGATCCAGGGTTTTTTTCCCCAAGCAAAAAAAACCCCTGATTTTCTCTCACTGAATCCTCATTGTTACATGCTTAGTAGCACTGGTTTGTAGAATTTCCAAATTGATGCTTAAAAAGATAGGGTTAAAAATACTTACAAATATCACAATTTAAGTAATGTTTAAATTAACTACTCTCACAATGGCTTTGAGTACAATTTAAAGGGAATTCTTAAGCTCGGTACTATTTAATCTACTCTATTTGCTAGAGTTACTTCTTTGTGTCACAATTTCTGTGCTTCAGTTCATGATATTCCTTACATAAAGACCAAACTTAGTTCTGTTTCACAAATATTACTATATTTTTTCTGGACATATCCTTGTGATACACCCTATTGAAAGGAAACATCCTTCACCTAGGTTTATAACTAAATTTGCCATTTTACTCTTCTTTGCTATAATACACACTTGCCTCTTTCTCTTGTCCTGGTCTGGCCAGCAGTGACGAAGCAGATGGATTTGGATGTTTTCGCTGAAATCATAAATAAGACGCTCTGCCGCCATACCTGGGTGTCTCAGAAAGAATTCACAGGCTGAGTGCTCCTCTGATGGCCAGGACCACAGAACAGGGTCATGTAAAGGACCACCAAGAAGTGTCAGTGGAAGTGGAGAGAACAGTATTCATACTCTTCAGCCTGTCTGCATCGGCTCAGCTGTGACACTGGCTCATGTTTGCATCAATAGAGAGCAAGAACTGACATGGGTTGTGTTGGGCTCCCCTTTGTATTGACAGGCTCTAAGCACCATGGGAAAGGAGGAGGTTAGCAAGAATTGATAAGACACTGAGCCTATAAAAGATACAACAGGGATGTTATATACATACATATTTCTGATGAATCTGAGTTCCCAGACAAGCTATCTGCCTAAAAATATTCTCCAAGAAAGTGTACTAAGTTTTCTTATTAAGTTTTCTTGTTCTTTGCAGTTCTAAAAGGCAAGTTGCTGTAAAATACAGAAAATCTGTGAAAATATGTATTTTAAATATTTTTGAACTGTGAAAATGTGTTAAAATATCTTTCCTTTTTTTTTTTTTCCTCTCTCTTTTCAATTTTTCCCATTCACATTCAGCTGGGGTTTAGTCCTCAGCAGGACTAGAACCTTGAAAGTTTTAAAGAAATGAGATTTTGAGATGGAGAAGCCATAAATAATGGACAATTTAGTGCTGCAGCTGCACAATGTACTACTACATCTCATTTTTAACAGCAAAAGAAGTTGCATTGATCTGGACACAAACAGACTTAAGCACATGAAAATCTGTAGTGCACATGAAATGGATATGGTTGAATCTATTCCAATTATTTCATTGATTATGTGCATTTTTTTCTCCAATGTATGAACTTACACATGTATGAGAACTTCAAAGAAATACATTCAGTGCCTAGCAGGATTTTCAAAATAATCTAACCTTTGAAAATCCCACCGGGAACCTATCTGCATTTTTAAATGCCTAAATATCCTTTAAAACCTGGTCCTCTACTACCATAATTTTGTCTTCGTATAAGAATGTGCAATGTGGTGGTTGAATCGCCCTCCAGATTTGTGTGGTTTTCTGACATTACGTGTTTAACAAAATAAACCTCTGGGAAAAGGGAAGATGAGTTTTGTTTTCATTCAAATTTGGGGAAGAATGCACTAAAACATGCATATTATCCATGCATATTAAGCATAAAAAAGTAACATGCTGATCTTTCTTTTTGCTCATTTTGCATAGTGATAACAAAGAGCACTGTTGATTTAGTCCATTGATGCGAGAAGTAAATTCTTATTTACAATGGACTCACAAGTGGAGTTTTAGGGAGAGCAGTAATTCTGCTCTAGATAGCATAAGAAATCTAAAGTTTGTTTACATTAATGGAATTACTTAAATGCACTGGGTCACTAATAGCCTGGTTTTACATGGTGTAACTGAGAATATGATTTAGCCTATAAAGCTAATTTAACTTTATGGATAAGCGTAAACACACACACAAATAAAAATCAGGAAATCAAGAAGTCCGATTTCCCATGGCAAACGTAATCTAGATTGCAGAGATGTAGATTATATGACTGATTAAAATGTAGCAGTAATAAGAAATACTACCTACATACACGGAGGTCAAATTTTAATTCCTGTGGGAACCGTAACTTTGAGTTTTCTGACGTATGTATTTAAATTTTCAGACACAATGTTGATTTTTCATGTTGAACATAATTTAGTTTTGGAATCACATGTACCATCCCCATACTGCTCACCTCTCAGTAAAGTATGCTTTTGAAGTAACAGTGTTTAATATGATAGCTCTGGCATAGCTCTGATTAATTGAGCTGCTGCCTACGAGTTATATGCACACCACTTGACACCTAAAAATCCAGTCTGCTTTGAGTTAGGACTAGATCATCACTGCTCATTTCTCTCGTGAGCAAACAAACCTAATGACAGTGTTATGGATTCAGGAAAGGTTTCAGATGCAAGCGTGGTAGGCTGCACAGCTAAGACATACATATATCCTTTATTTAGGATGACAAAAAACTTAAACATATCTTTCAGTACTGTCTCATGCAAACACAGTACATCACTAGCCTGGACACCAAGTTATTTAAAGCTATTATTTAGTACCATAATAAGTAGCAATTTAAATACAAGATAAAATCATTACATTGTCTTGTTTACTACTGATGTTAATGTCAAGCTGACGTGTAATGCTCAAAAAAAAAAGGCAGCCTATGATTTGTTATCATTAAACTGTCAGTTCTGTCATGTGTTAGGCTTAGACTCATACTATACTTCTTTCAGCATATCACTTTATTTTCTATCAGTCAAAAACCGAAGTGTTTTAATTGTGTCTCTGCTATTTTTCTATTAACCGTTTCGTGCATTTTTTCTCTGGCCTTTTAATTGCAGTTTAATAGTGGTCATTAACACATTAAGGGGTGTTAGAAGAACATTTGAAGTCCTCTTGACTTCTACCAAAGTTGACACTTCAATGCTAGAGTAATTTCAGCTATTCATTTATTTAATAGTGACCTATGCAAATGTGGAACCATGTCATTTTACAAATTGACTGTAATAATTAACTAGAAAGGCAGAGTAAAATGAAACAGGTTATAATTAGAATAAAACTGCTACAGTATTACGTCAGCTAGAATAAAATAATCTCAAATGATTAAATTGGTTTCAATTATTAAGAATCAGTTTAATGTACCCACTGTTCTGATTTTTTACATTTCTCTTTTTTGTGTGCATTAGATGTCACCTCATACAATTTATGCATTTTATTCATCTTGGTAAAACAGGCATTACAAAAGTTTAATTAAGTAGTAAAAGACTTCATATTATTCTGTTGAATTCTAAATTAGTTGCAGAAAGAAATGATAGTGCATAGTACATACCATTCATACACATTTCAGTTAGATGCATCTATCGTTAGCTAATATTTCTCTACTCCAGTGTATAGATAGAGGCACCGATATCGAGGAATGCATAGATATATACACAGAAATAATGGTGCTGGCTCCCACAGTATGTTTTTGACTCACACAAACAATTTTCGACCATATTATTTAGATCTTTATCTTCGGGGCACTCATGTCAGTTAATGATAAATAGAGAATTATAAAATTACATTTTCCTTAAAACTTTCACCTTACTTATTCAGTGGCTCACTTTGCAGATTGTGTGTGTCTAGACAAAGACATAGACAGACATTTATATATATGTTTGTAGGTACACACAAGCCTACACAAGATAGACATATTTGATAATGGGCAGTATATGCAAGTGATTGCACTTTTCAACATAGCAGTACATTGGCAACTCTATTCTCTTTGGCTCTACTTACTATCTGCTTGTTGGTTGTAAGCTCAGTTCGTGCATGCTGCATAATAAAGCTATAAAAATGGGACATGGGGTGTCCAGCTTCTGCTTTAAAGAAACTATGTTTAAGATGCATTGAGTTTCTACTTTCCACTCATACAGTTTAAAATTATCGTTAATTAAAATTGGAATTTTTTAATTTGAACAGATCACAGAATCACAGAATGTGAGGAGTTGGAAGGGACCTTGCAAGATCATCTAGTCCATCTCCACTGCCTGAGCAGGCTCTTACTGTATTGGCTGCTGGGCTGCTTAAGTGCCTTCAAGAATTGAATTATGCCTTGGGTCTTTAACATTTCAGTTCAATTTCTAGAATCTTGTTTGTTTGTTTCCAGATGATGTCTCTGTAAAGAAAAATTACCTCAACAAATAAATGAGAGTAAATGATGTCTCAACAGCAAACAGATATTAACTCCTACTTTTTGAACCTTCTTCAAGCTGACCCCTGTGGAGACAGGCCAAGTAATTGACCAGTAAGGACTTCACACAAAGGCTAAGGAAAAAGTGTGTCCAGTGCATGGAAATACCAGGAAAGTGACCATGGCATTGCAGTCTTTCCCAAAAGGAGAAAAATTATTTGTGTTTGATCTTCATGTTTATCTGCACATAAAATCACCGGTGATGTCATAATGCATGAATTGTGTGCAACTGCAAGAGCAGAAAATCCGTAAGTGTGAATACCTTTTTACAATCTTGGTGTGACAGAAACGTAACTTGTACTCCTTGTAGAAACCCAGTCCTGCCTCGGTCTTATCCTCATCTGCTGTGAGTTTTGTCCAGATCCTTCAGAAAAACTTCCATGGTTTTGAATTTGAAGTTTTTGAATTCTTTGAGCAAGGTACTTTCATTGATCCATTGTACCTACATGTATTTTAATAATTTTTTGTAGGCTTACATGACCACCAACGAGACTAAAAAAACATTAAGCCTGTTTTCTTTTTTTCTAATATCTTATTACACCCATATTTAACAGTTACAATCTCTTCCCTATAACAGATGTCTAGGAACAGAGTCACCAAGTTCAACAGTACTACTATTTCAGCAGTTGTGGAGAGTTCATGGTTGGGCTATGAGCAGATCATAGGAAAACACATGGGGCACAAGAATAGACCATCTCCTCTTTTCTCCATTTTTCTTGATCTTATAGTGATGTGATAGTTATGCACCTGCAAAGAGAAATTTGCTGCTGAATGCAGAAGTTCTTAAAAACATGACTTTGAAGTGGGTGACATTGTATGGTCAGTGGTGACATGCTTAGATTTATATGCCATGTGATGACAGGATCTCATGGCATTTATAAGGATGGAAGCTTTTGCTTTTCCCCTGGCAAACATTATTTTCATGGCATTGGTTTTATTTTGGTTTGGTTTTTTTTCCCTTAAGAATTAACTGTTACATAAAGCAATTTGTTTTCAGAAACAGCAATAATGTCAGTGATGGGTGGCATCATAGATTGTCCCTCTAGTATAAGTTTGGTTGATGAAGTGAAAAAAGTTGCTTGTAGCTACAGTACTGATTGTGGCTACTAGCTTTTTCCTTTTGTAATTCCCATTTCTCAGCTTCATATGAGATTGACATTAAGCTTTGTCACTGACAGCTTGCCTATTTCAGTGAGATTCACACAAAGAAAACGTGTGAAAAACTGAAATGAGAAGGTTCTGTTTGTAGATTGTTGTAATGCAGGAAAATAAAATATGTGCTGAATGTGACTAGGCAGAACTTTAGAAACATGAATCCTATTACTTCTTTCCTTTTTGCTAAAGGCATATTTGACTTTGCTGTCAATAGCACTTGTAATGGTTAAGCAGAAATGAAATGTGAACCCAAACTGCTAAACTTTGACTACTGGCTCAAAATATAGGTGCATGTTTGATTATTAATCTATTTTTCTGGCAATGTGTACACAGCAGAACTGATTATCACAGTAGTAAAGAATGATTGAAGGGTTCAGAATTTAAACTTATTTCCAAATTTTACAGCTATTTTTTTCAGAGGTAGAACCCCAGGATGTGAACATCCACAGACTCAGTCTGATATCCATTATGAGTCCGGAGGTGCCCATCTCTTGTCTTTATGATCTTTCTCGGTATTTCTGTCTTCCAGTCTCCTTGATTCTTTTTCTTGATTTTCACATAGTATTAGTCTGCCATTTAACTTTAATTTTTTAAGCTAACTAGAAAGAAGGGGCTGAACAAATATTGGAAACATTTTCTTTGAGTATCCATTTGAATTAAACAGGCAGGTAACATTTGACCATGTTTGTGACCCTTTCATGTTTGCTTTTCATGAATTTTCAAGTGTTTGATCTCTGTTAGGGAATGGATTAACAAAAAGCAAATTTGTAATTCAAATGCTGGAAACTCCACCAGCACCAATTTAAAATTGTATATTCAGATATTATATTTGAAATTTGAAATTCACATTGATTTGATTAATGAAGTGAGTTGCAGCCAGCTCATGTGCCTGCGAATGTCTGTTATTTCACCAGGGAAGGAAAGTGATTAGGTCTTTCCAACAATCTCTCTACCTCAATCTAATCATTTTTTTCCAATCCTGTTTATGTCCTGGTGAGATTTAGTGCAGCCTCCAGGATGCTCTAACTTCTCTCAGTTGTGGGAGACACCACCAACACTTCTGCTATGCTGAGTGGTGAGCTGCTCAAACTGAATGGGCTGGCATCTGGGAAAGGCAACTCAGGTCAGTGAAGAAGGGGATGTCTGCCAATTATTTTGTAGTTTTGGGGTGGAGTGTACCAGAAATATATTTACTGATTCTAGTAATTTTTACCTAATTAACAAATGTACAGTTTCACAAATTAAAACATTAAAAAGTGACATTTTAAAATTAAATTATTCGTTGTAAATTATTCACTGAGTCCTGATAGCATAGATAGATGAGATTGGCTGTTTCTTTCCTCTTTGTTGTCTTGCAAGGATGAGTGCCAACTGTGTGTTGTCACTTGACAGAATGTGAAGGATGCGACAAAAACACATTCCCAATGAAATACAAATACTGCAATTGTACTTGCTGTGTTCTGTATACATGACTGTTCAAGCAATAAAGCATGCAATAGAGATGAACCTCAAAACATTTCTGAAGCTGAGAAGTCTCATAAGATTTATTTTATTTTTTCAAGATCAGCTTTTAATACATCTTCTATTGCCACCCATTCGGCCCCTGGGGCAATCAGTTAGCTAATATCCATGGGGAATATGGTCTCTCTTACTATGCACAATAACTTCACATTAAAACTTCAAAGCTCTTTAAAATACATTAAAAGAAGTTCTAATTTATTCTTTTTTCTTTCAAGACCGGTAAACCCCCTCGATCTCCATATTCTTCTATCAAATTCACTAATTCACTGACTGTCTTCTCTTTCTTCTTATCTTTTTTTTTTTTCCCTTTTTTTTTTCCCCTCCCTATGGGTGTGTTTGCTAAAGGACCAACATGGTCAGGAATATACTGTCTAGGGACAGTGGAGGATATCAGAAAGAACTAAACTTCATAAAAGGCTGTTTTCCATCCTATATATACTCTATTTTTCATATGAATTACTTTTCCTCTGTCATAATTTGTCCCTTTTTCTTTTCTGTTAATAAAAAAAGAAAAAGTGATTTCCCTGTAGCATTAATTTGTATAATGCTGAGATCAGCAGATCAGGGCAGCTGTGGAAGGACAGGAGGAAGAGGAAAAGGGAGACAGGCAGGACATTTGAAAACCCCCATTCTGGAATCCCCGTTTCAGTGGGCTAGAGGATACCCTAGTCAGTTACACTATAAGACATCCTAAACCTATCGCAGCATCAGTCCTGGCATCAGATGAATGCTGTGGAGTAATTACTGTAATGACACTAAGACAACTATTTTATAAATAAGAATTCAGAGGTAACAATATGGCAAGTCAGAAGGTGTGGGTCATGTGTGGATTTTTCAGAACTACCAGGGGCAGAGAGCATAACCTGAGCTACAAACACAGTTCTGATCCACCAGTGAGCTTGTGGTTTGGCATATGCCATTCTTTCCAAGTGAGCTTCAATCTGGTGATATAAGCAAAGGATGGATTAAGAACTTTTAAAAATTGCTTAAAGCCGTTTTAAAAAGTGGACACGAATGTGTTAATATGGAAGGCTTTTCATTTCTCCATCTGAGTTCCATAAACTACTTGTGTTTGTTTATAACTGTGAACCCATTCCTCAGATTCAGGCAGTTACAAAGATTGTTGGCTCAAACAGGTTGAGTTGATCCAAGATTTTCCTTTAAAAGCTTAGATAAGCCTGAATCAGCAAATATTGTCCATCATCTTAACACATGGACACAAAAGAAGAAGTTTTAACAAGCACCGTCTGAAGTGGGAAAAGCTAAATGTAATAGATTATCCAGCTGAAAAAACAGACTGGAAATTTACTTCAGAAAACTCACCTTACAGAGTTTCACCTAATAAACCACATACATCTGCTGTACTAAATCTCGCTTGATTTCAAAGAATCATCACAGAGACCTATTTTACTCCTATTCCTGATGAAAATTTGGTCTTTCCCTAAAAGGGTATATACACTAGTTATGAACATTTTTCTTCTGTTTTCCTGGGCTAACCTTTTATATTCTGAAAGATTTTAGAAGCATAGTAGGTGAACTATCTGGGACAAAATCTGAGCAAACATGAAAGTGAACCAAACCCCAGAAGATTTCTCCTTCAACTGTGAAAGGACACAGTTAACATTTTTTTTCCTACTTCTTGTTTTCACACACCTCCAAAATTGCAGGTTGTATTTGGCACTGGAAGTGGGAGCCTGGAAAACAATGGGAAAGTTTGTTCCTATAGAATTTCCAGACCAGCTTTTCAGGCTCAGAGAGATGGACAATCTGAATACGTATCAAACTGCAAGGGGGTTATCTGACCTAAACTAGCCTTTCCCTTATTTGTCTATCAGAGGCTCAGCATCAAAGTAATCTCTACTTTCCCATACAATGGCAGCTTCTAGAATACTTCTGAATGCATAGGACTGTCATGCTGAGAGATTATTCCTAGGAAGATGACACATGAGGGGGTTATATCATTTCACCATTCAATCCACATTTCTGCTCTGCTCCTGACAGCAACACAGGTCTCTCTCTCTCTATGTATATATAAAGCATACATATGTATTGAAAACCGTGTACTTTTAGCATGAGGCGTATCATTAGAAATGAATTATCACCAGTAATACCCACCTTCAATTTTCTAGTAATATATATAGACAAATATTATAAATACCAGACCCTTGTAGTATGCTGCATTAACTTAGAAATTTGGAATATATAGAGTAGGTATAGAAACTATTATGCAGCAGTGATATGCCTAACAGTGTGCTTGATTCACCTTAAATACTTCAGTTCAACTGTGTTCTAAGGGGGTTTTCTCTGTTACATCCCTTTTTATTTTTAAACCTTCCTCCAACTTTGAAGCAAAATCCTACATTTATTTTCTATATTCAGTTCTTCCAAAATAATCTGACAATTCAATTAATTGTAAATCAACCAAACATCATGTTTCAACCAAAACCCACCTTCCATTCTTTGGATTATTTACTGTTTAAAGAGGAACTGAATGGGTTTAATGGGAAGCCTTTCCCTTCACGATGAGTTAACTGGTGAAGGGCTCAGATACACAGCTCAGAGCTCTCTGCAGGCTGCAGGCCACTGCTGCTTCAGTCAGGTCAGAATCCTACACTTACCAGTTAGTGGGTTTTCAAGCCTTGACATATCTTAGGAAAGACAGCCCCTTTGTAGTAGTTGTCCCTAGAGAAAAGTTGGAAAGGGTGTTGAGCTTGCTGCACATTGAGTAATGTTCAGCACTGGGGGGGGCGGGGGGGGAAATCCCCTCTATTGTGAAGGAGCTTGCAGAGTTGTACTGCTGTGCTGGGGAGCTTTCCTGAAAGAGCAGAGCTGGGATGAAAGGACAGAATTAATCTGTCCGATATTGATTTTACAGCGACAACAACAGTGATTCCTGTTTTCTCTGTGTGTGTGAGTAGATACATGTACACGTGCCACGCGGACACACACTTACTGCATCCCACTTCCAAAAACTGCTCCTGCTTTTTTCTCAAAGCAATTCTGACTTTAAGCATCTTATAAGACAGATAGGAAGTTAAATGGTTGCTTTTAAATTTATTTTCATAGCTCAAGTTCAAATGCTGTAAGCTTATCAAACTTCCACTTGCAAATATTCATTTAAGTTTAAACAGTCAATTTGCAATTATGTGTTGTTTTGGCATCATTATTTGCTGAAACACATAGTAAAAGAACCAGATTCTCACCTTTAACAATGATAAAAATACAGATTTATTGTTTTTTAAACTTAAAATATGTCCCTGTCCAAATATTAAAAAAAGGATTTCATGGCTATTAAAAAAAAAAAAAGTCATATTAGGGAAAAAAAAACATGCTGGTATATCCAACAACTAAATACCTGAGATATATCAGCCAACTTATTTCTATTGGTTTGTTTTTTTGTTTTGGTTTGTTTTTTTTTTTCTATTTCAATTCTTATTTTAAAGTCTTTTCCAAGAAGGTGTTTGTTATAACAGTCTTTCATCAGGCTGTTTTCTCCTAAACCCCTCATAGAGGTAGACTGGAGATGGCAGAAGCCGAATTATGACTTTAAAATGACTGACAACATCATTCCCTATTATTACTGCCTTGTAGACTGCCAAAGAACTAATGTACTTCAGACATCTAACGTAATTAATTCAGAACCACAAATCTGAATCACAAATCTACAGTATATGTGTGGATTCAGCAGGAAAAAAAAAATGGTCTGGAGCAGAAAAATATCCTTTTGCATAGCTACCTCTAATTTTAAACAGGGTATAAATTAAACATTCTTTGATAATAATATGCAATGACAGCATAATCATATGCTAACATTTAATCACCTTTTATATACAATATTACCCTGATTCTTCTTTAAATTTTTATGTTGTATATTGCTGTACATTTTTCTTGCTGATTGATTCTCTTTATTACTACTGATTTTATTTATGCTGCTAATTTTTTTTCCTAAGCATATATTTTAATGAGTAGTTTTGTTCAGCTAACGTCTACAGAATAAGAGAATTCAGCACACCTGCCTAAATAAGATGCTTGAGATCACTGAGGAAAGAAATTGACATTTTACTTTACCCTCAGCATGGAGCCAGGGGCAAAGTTTGATCTGAAAACTTGCAAATTAACCAAAACTGTCACTCAGGAGTTATGGGCCTGAATGCTGCAAAATATGTTCTTTGAAGTCCTCATTTCAGCAAAATTATTAAAAACTTTATATCTAATTAAAATTGTAACTGCATTCCCATTTTTCAAAATCTCTATATCCTCGGGGCCAATTGGGATGAGTGAATTCGCACCCTCCTCTCTGCAGCATACTGAACTGCTCCTACAGCAATATCAGATCATTACCATCTCCCCAGCTGAGAGGGAGCAGCCATTATCATGCAGCATTATTAATCTTCTTGTCTTATCAACTTGCAAATCACAAGCCATTGAGCCTTATGGCATGGTTCTGGGTCCATAGTTATTCATTTTGTAGGTCTACCTAGCCTTTGAGTCTCCTTAATCACCTGAAGATTGTCAGTCTCTTACCTCGGCCTGCCCCTGTGGCCCTTCTCAGCTCCTGTGAAAAGTCCATGATGTTCTCTCAAAAAAAAGACCTTTTTATTTAAAAAAAAAAAAAAAAGGAAAGGGAAAAAAAAAGAAAGAAAGAAAGAAAGAAAAGAGAAGGAGACAGTAAGGAGGATAAATTTCATTAATGGATGTGAATTAACATCCTACTGCCAAGAGCTGACCCTTTCTCCTGACATGTACGTCTAAGTCATTCTTGTCACTCTTTCCCCCATTAATATTCTGAAAAAGACAGTGCATTGAAGAGAATAGAATAAGATAGTTCCCTTAAACAGGCACTGTTGACCTTAGGTTGGGGATTTTTCTTTAATTTGCTTTTCTTAAAAATAAAATATTAATCATATTGGAAAAGGCAAGCAGAGTTCCTTTACATTTTTCAATATATTCCATTTATAATATTGCATTCATTAAATTAAGTCATTGAACATTTTGAATGTGCTTTTTTTTTTTTTAAGTGCCAAAGGAAAATAGAAATGTAATTTCCGTGGGAAACTAGATAAGACAGGCTATGGTACCCTGATGACAACTCCTGTTTCTGCCAACTTCAATTCAAATGCCACAAACACCTGCTTTGGGGCATTTAAAGCCTGTTGATTACTCTACCATTTGCAAGAAAATGTTTAGTGAAAACATTGTAGACAGGGTTTGGTTTTGGGTTGAAATTTTTTTCCAGTTGTTTGGGGAGGTTTTTTTTAGAATAACATTATTGTTTCTCCTAAACTCACTCGTAAGATAATTTTTTACCCTATTCTTCAGTGGTTAATATTAATATGAAAACTTGCTTATTATAGATGTGGTGAGCTGCATGTGTGTGTGTTTATGAGAAGTAAAGGACCCATAACAGATCCTCCAACTCATGGTATAAAGTGTGGTGTAGCTTAGATTTCTTGCAGCGCACAGAAATGTACATAGGTATATATTAAACACACACACACACACACACACACACACACACACACACACACACACACACACATATATGCACACATACATAAATTTAATTCCTGTGTGTTTTGGGGAGGGAATCTGGGGAGCGGACAAAGTAACATTAGGCACTATGATCTTGTAAGATGATAACATTATGACTTCATCACTGAAATAGTTTTGCATAGTTAAAAGAAATTGTATTTCCGTTACCACCTGGCAGGACCCCATGCCCTTCATCCATTCCATAAAGATGGCAATTTAACTGAGAAACCGTGATAGAAAAGTAGCAGGGTGGCAACCTGTATAGTGAATTAATGCCCTGGCTTTTCATCTCCAGTGGCCTGAATTGGAATTTGATTTGGGCCACACATGAATTGAGTTTGGTAGTCTCAACCAAATCTGTGGTGGAAACTAATCCCCACAGAAAGCATGTTGCACAGCTGGCAGTCTCTATTCAACACGGGTCCAAAGCTGAAATACCAGGGGAGGTTTCCAGGCACAACAGAGGTGCATTTGCAGATTTACGTGGGGTAACCTGAATAGTGTGTGTCAATAATCTGTTACTTTTATGAGCACTAAAATCCACAAAATTCATGTGAAATAAAGAAAATGTGGTTTTAATTCCTTTAGAACCTGTTAGGTGGAGAATTGGTCTTGATAATTTAGCTGAGTGAGCAGAGTTTATATCCCAGAATAAAATGTAGGGGGACTGATTCATCTCTGACACTAACTACAGTTAAATCTGTGGTATTTCACCAGAAGTGCTTTGCCATGAGAAGTTCAGTGCATACTTAACATCTCATCTTAAGAATAATGATTAAGAGAGGAACTAAAACCAAATTTGAGTAAAACACAAGAAATAGAAACACATTCAACAGGGAAATCTGTGCTACAACAGTTATTATTTGCATATTTTCAGTCAGCTGTTATTTAAAATTTCCTAAGCAAAGCAAGCATTTTACATGGCCTTACACACAGCTGGCTATGGACTCTCCTTTTGCAGATTTGTTTGAAGGGTGTCTGGCACCACACTGTCTGTCTTGCCCAGTGCAGCTCTAGAACCAGAGTTTTCTCAGCATGAAACAGCAACATCTACAGCAATAAAAATAGTAATAGTAATAGTAATAGTAATAGTAATAGTAATAGTAATAGTAATAGCAATAGCAATAAATAGTAATAATAATAGTAATAGCAATAAATAGTAATAGTAATAATAACAAGAACAACAACATCTGCCACACAGATCCTTCTCTTTAATCTGTACTATTTACTTTTTTATTATATTTTACTAATCTGTTCTATTTACTTTTGTTAAGGGTAAAAGGGTAAAGCTTTTGGCACACCATTAAGAAAATTGCAGTAGGGGCCCTATCACCCACTTCAGGTCTCTATCTCATTCCAAAGTTTTTGGCATGTGGTGAAGAAATTGTCCTAAATCATGTGTTGAAATTTCCCAGGTAGACCAAGACTTGGAAAGAAACATCAAGAAATGAGATGCTATTTTCTTGTTTTTGCTGTCACACCTGAGCTGTGCAGGGTCAGTCCCGGCCTTTAAACAAGCCGTTTCCTCTCCATCAGCCTGATAAGGAATCAGAACTGAAGCCCTAGGACTGCTTTTCAAAGCACCTAAAATCAAGCACCTACGTTAAGCAGACTAAATCCTAGCCCGCAGGGTTACATCTACACGTAGTAAATGAGGATTTTTAAACATGTAACCACAATAAAATTAGCGAGCATATTTGTGAGATAGATTGCAGAATCAGATCCTTTTCCTGCTATTGCCAAGATGACTATTTGAAATAATAAAATTACCTAGCTGAGTAAACTATTGGAATAATGATTTTTTTTTCTCAAGCAGGTTTCAGTAGTTACTTTCCTATTATATATCTGCTATACGTATTTGTTCCTTACATGCCAAACATTCATTAATTTTTGCTCTGTAGGATCCTGACTTCTTCTCCAGCAAGATCTTTTTTCTCTGGACTGTATTATGTGCTAACTTCTCTTGTCTTTACCATTACATCATTATGACATATATTCTCTTATGGAGTAAAGATGAAACCAAATCTATTGCATGTAGCAGTGCATAACTGGTACCTGATTTTGAAACAACAGCAACCGATGCAAGTGTACTTGCTGCTTGTGACTATGGAAGCACTCAGTTTGGGCTACGCATGGCAGAGAACAGATGTGATGTAGGCAGTACCAGACAATATATTTTTCCTTTGTTAACATGGGGTTTTCTGTTTAATATATATACATGTGAAAAGAACAAAAAGGAGAGTCTGGCATTTTCATCCATTTTTAATAGTAAATTATTCAGTGAAATAGGATATTAGAGTGGGATTCTACAACTAAGAGAAGATTAAAAAGGAGTTATTCCATAATTGAAGAAGTTTTTGTCCCTGTAATGGATAATTATGGAATAACCCTCTTTCATAAGTGTTTAAAAGACATGAGAATGCTCTCAAGTAAGTAGCTCTCAAATCTTACATCTTCTATAAGAGCCTGTGATTTGTCATATGAAAAAAACCACCCTTGTATTTGTTCTTCTTTTATTAAAATTTTTACACTACATCCAGGATATTCAAATGCAGAGGGGCACCTCCAAATGGATGCAGACATCCACCCATTCGAAACTCAGCAGAGGACAAGGACATATATGGCCTTATGGGCATGAAACTGACAGCATTCAGCAGCACTGAAAATCGGGGCATGTTCTTCTGAAGTATAAATATGGACCTGCATGCCTGACACTGGAAAATCACGGTGGAAATGCCAACCATGGGACTATGAAATCATGGATCTTCTGAAAACACGTTCTTAACGTTCACATTTGTTCATATTGTGTAGGATTGTGTTTGGAGTGAAGCCCGAAGGGTTTTTTTAATTTTTTTTTTTTTTAAAAGTGGGTTGGTTTGCCTTTTGAAAATATATTGAAGCCTCCCTGAGTATCAAACATTGGAATTTGTTAGCGCATTGCATATTTCTAACAAAGGATGGGAATGGGGAATGGATACAGTTTATTTGTAAATTAAATAAATATGTTTCCTTCATGCCCTTGAGAGCTAGCTGATTTATCAGTTAATAAAATAATCATATACCACAGACTTGTGCTTCCAATTTATTTTAAAAAGAAATAACATTGCATTTTTGACATATATGAATACAAATGTAGCACTAGAGGAAACTTTGTGAGTAGCCCTGTACATATATCACTCGCCTTGCATGAATTACTTTACTTGCTTTTCTCTGCTATTTATGGGACAGATTCAGCATAAACACTTATTTTTGCAACAACTCCCAAATTATGTGAATGACCTTATAAACCTCAGTGGAACTACTGCCTAGAAAGAAGACTACTGGTCTGAATAAAGAGTGAGCATTTAGCACAGGTGACAGTAAAAGTTATATTCAGGAGTTTACACCTAACAGCGTAAGTTAAACTTAAATATATTTATTTTAAAAAACTGGCTGAAATGAGTGTTTTTCTCAACTAAAAATGCTGATACAGATTTCAGCTCTGCAGAATTTGGACAAACACAATTTGTGCAAGTCGGAAGTGTTCACATGTATTTCTCAGAAGGGGAGGGCCTATGTCTCTTAGCAGATTTCTTTTATTTTATTCAAATTGTTTTAATGTTTTGTGGCCAGCAAAGCACACACTAAAAAGCCCCCAGGAGTGTTGCCAATAGAGGTAAGGTGATGGCAGAACCGGCATGCTGCATGGCAATTCAGCCCAGAAATGGCTGTGAGAATGAAGTGAGCACGGACCTGAAACCCTTTTGTGAATATGGAGCTCGTTCCCGCAGCCCTTGTATGAATAGCTGACTTCAGTGTGTCTGCTTGCATCAGTCAGGAGCGGTCCCCTGAGCAGAATGTGCCATTTCAGACCCTCGTTTTTTGTGTTTGATGGGAAGCTGGGCTTTTTAGCATTTCCATCCCCACTCCTCCCACCTCCTGCTCTAATAATCTCCTTTTGTGGACATATGCCTCTCCCCCTCTGCTCTTTAAATTCCCCCTGCTCCCTCCTGTATGTTAGCCTCAGCCTTACTTTTTTATTTTTATTGCTTGCTTCGTCCCCCCTCCATCACTACTCCAGACAATTCTCTCCCCTTTGCCAGTCTGTTCAGTTCCTTGGAGAACCTTCACACTCCCCCACAACTGAGTAGCTTCTCATTTCCAATGGTATTTTAAAAACTTTAGGCTATATTCTCTTGTCTTGAGAGAAAATTATTAAAAAAAAAAAAAGAAAAAATAAAAAAAAACACAAAACAAAAGCAAAAAACCTCTTCTCCAGAAACTCCACTAGTTTAGGCTCAGAATCTGCCATCAAAATTCTCTTTCCAAAGGGACAGATGAGATAAAGATCTGCATGGATGCCAGGGCAGGCCACACACTGATGTTCACAGAGCAATCACCAGACGTCTTTGGGCTCTGCTGATCAAGCCCTTCCATGAAGCACGAAAATCTTCTCTCCTCTGTCAGCATCTCAGCTCTCTGAAAATCAATTCTGGTGTTGGTGCAGCGAACATGCTCCAACAGCCAAACCAGGCTGAGCTTGCTGGGAGTCTCTCTATGGAGTTCAGTAGATGTTGAGAAGTTCAGGCCTCCTGGGACACTTGTGCAGGTGCAAGACAGAAGGTTTCACTTTCTTGTGTTTTTCTGTGGAATACGTTTTCAGGGAATCATGATATATAACACTGCTATTTCTCTCAGACTACATTTTGACAGTATTTTCTGCTAAAGCATGCAAATATTCAATGTAAATCAGGCTACAAATGTTCAATGTAAGTCTGGCTACTGTTCTTTAGAGAAAGGCATATTTGTAGTGGGTGTCTCTTATGAAAGCTGAGGACTTCTCTATCCATCTTACTCTATATTTGTTTGAACTTCAAAGACTTTTTACTGAAAGCCTCCAACTGAAAGTACTTAACCTGTCAGCTGCACTGGTGTAAATCTGGAGTTAAGGCCACTACAGTGTTCACAGAGATTAGTCAAGGATGGATCCTTCCCTCATCGATTTGCGGGCTGATCAGCATCTGGGAACCACTGGTATGAGAGAGTACAGTCTTATCCAGTAAATAGTGACGTCAGGGAGAAATGCATAAAGCGGAAGGACAATATAGAAACATATAAAAAAAAAAAACAACCCAGAAAGAAATGGCATAAAGAATTACAGCAGAGAGGGGATAAAGGAAGGAGTCAGGATCTTGGGAGTGATGAAAGATTTGTGATTCTGGTACACCGCAGAGAAACGGTGCCTAATGTTGCCTATTGGGGCAATAATAGGGAGGACTGAACCTTCTCACATCACCCTAGAAAACATTTCTGCAAAACAGCTCTGTTGTGTTGAAACATAGAATTTAATGATTTATATTTCCCCTACCCC
>VXBZ01002167.1:591752-635825 GCA_013399135.1 Heliornis fulica | reverse complement strand
CATATCTCATCTTAGTGTGTGATACTCTGTAGGGTAAGAATTACATTGTTGTATTTGAGGTTGTTATTTTTTGGCATATGCCCATTTTATAATCACGCTAAGACACTTTGGACAAAACAGTTCCACTGATTAATCTACACCTCAGATGTGCTGGAAGCATGAGGTGAAATCCACCTGAGGTGTGCATTAATCAGCCCTACCATACAGTCTGTCCTGTCTCACTGCTTAATTAAATTCCAAACCAAATAGTTTTAGGGACAAGGTTAGGAGGGACCACTTTTTTTTAAAGTGGGTTTTACATGAGCTGTCCACAGTGCATGGAAAAAAAATACAAGATATATTTAGAACAATATTTTAATTTGCGATACTTTACTAGATTAGATGGAAAGAATGTAATGTTTAAAAAAAGGAAAATGTGATTAAGAAGCTTAAGTGCACAGTATATTACATGAAAATTCTGATCATAAAGAAAGGTAATATCTACTCAAAATTATAATTTCTGTACTTTTGAAATCATCTCAGCAAGAATTATCTACCCATATCAAATTGTAGCACTTGTCAAAATCAACTGTAAAGCATCTCAAGTGCTCTTCTGAATCAACAAAACAGATGTATAGCGATGTGAGGTTGCACTGAAATGGAAATAAAAGTGAACTAGATGCCAGTCATTGCCCTTAATCTCTTGAACCCAGCACTTAACACAGAGGATACCACAGGTCTTTGGGACACTATTTAGAAGGGGAAGAAATCAAGACTTGAATCTTAATAACATATGCAAAAACACTCTATAGAATTATTTTCTTTCGGCTTTAGTAGAGTCTTATAAGCTCAAAGATCACCTTGCCTTGTTCATAAACATGAGGCAATCTTTGGAAAAGCATCCCACTTCAGCTTTAGACGGGCAGAAAAGCCTAAAATATATGAAACTTATAAAAAGGTGTTGAAATTTTAAAAATAGTAATTAAATATGCTTAGTGGTTCAAAAGTCACCATTCCCCTCCTTTCAGTAAAAGTGTGAAATGATGTTTATGGGATAACACCTGCAGCAGAATGAATACAATGAATATAACTTCAGTTAAGGTTAAAATATTGCTGATTTTTATAAGGGACTTAATAGATGAAAAGTGTCTGCAAATATCAGCCATTAATAAGCAAAGGCTCTAACCCCATAGCCTAGGACATGTGTTTGGAAGCGAGTTCCTCCTCAAATTATCTATAACCCTCCTTCCCTTAGAAGCATGATAAAAATTACCGTGTTTTTTCCTTGGTTTTGTGATGATGATGCCTTCCAGGAGTGTCATGCTCCAAGAGCGGGGCTGAGGGTAGAACAGATCAAAAAAGTGAATGACCGTTCCCTTCACCTATCCTGTGAACTGGTTAAGCCTTGAAGGTGGAGGGATTTTTACAGGCCACTGAGGTATTGCAGAATTATCCTCTTTATTGAAACATTACTTGCTTCCCTGTTTTCAGTTACATTTAGACTTGAAAAATTTTTAGTAACTGACACAATGCTGAAAATTACTCACATGACCACTACATATGATGAAGTCATCATAGCAAAAGGTATAGGTAGAGTAGCTCATTTTCATGAGCAGCATTACAGGGAGTTCATGGACTGATGAATACGGAGCCCTTCTGACCCCAAACTGAGAGAAAGTCCAGATGGACAGAAACCTCTATCCAGGATGGACAAGGGAGCTGAAGATCCAGTTTGGATGCCTGAGGATTAGACTCCTGGGCTCACGGCAACACACTCCTGTAGCTCAGTCCAGATGAAGCTGCCAACCTCACAAAAGGTCCTTGCTCTGGTTTTACTGCTGAGGCTCAGAGTCAAACACACTCATTTGTCCAGCCAAGGATACGAACCAGCTACAAATATTTTAGTCTAACTTAAATGCATTTTTGGCAAAGCTAATTCAGGTTTTAGACCTTTCTGGATTTCATCTGTCATTGACTCCTGTAAAAGATTTTTTCCCCTTGTCCACAGCATGCAGAAAAGAACAGATTTTTTTGTTAAGACAAACACACAAAAAAAGTGCTTTTGAGACCTTTCAAATTTGGAACACGTGACAATTTGCAAAGGTGATGAGCAACACTTCTCCAGCAGGTAATATGCTGCAGACAGGTCTGATTCATGCAAGGGAGGAGACAAAGTGGCATCTACTTTTAATTCAGTTACAAGCACTGTCACCAATTTTCTTGATACAAACTGGTAAACCAAAAGGGTGAGTCCTAAAGCAGAAGAAACTGAGTACAAGGCCTCAAGTTCTAGTTTCTAGCTCTGCCAGTGACTCCTTAAGTAACCTCAGGTAACAGGTAACGTCTATGTCTGGTGTTTTCTTAGCAATGTAAAAATTAAGCCCACTGAGGAATTTCTACAAATGTTCAAAATATAGAATTGATCTTATTAGGTGCTAGAGGTCAATGGGCTATTAAAAAGCCACAGAGACAATTGGAAAATTAAAGCTTTTGAAGCACAGCACAGAGCACAAAATATTTGTATCCCTGTCTTCAGAAAGACCACTTCTCTCGGAGAAGTCTATAGAGGAAGGCCCACAATAGTGGAAGAAGCTTGCCCAGGACTGTATATAGTGTGTGGCTGCACCATCAGCATTTCTCTCTTCTGTGTCAGGCCATGTATGTGGAAAGATGGCAATGTGCCTCCGTCTTTCCCTTCTCTCCTGTGGAGGTGGCAGCAGGTCCTAGATAGCCACCAGCTTGTGTTCAGGCTGTGGAGAAGGTGTTTAGTTGTACAGAGGGCTACTTTACAGAGATTTCCACAGTGAATATTAATTCTCCTAACTCCATAAGCTTTTGAGTCAGTCAGTTTTCAGTGCTTTTTTTTATTCAGGTTGACATTCAGAACTCCTTCCTTGGACAGTATATGATGACACTTTGGTAAATGTATTATTCTTTTCACCTGGGCAAATTTCCTTTCCAAACCAAACACATAACAGAAATTACTTCAGGTTTCTAGATTATTGCCTGACAAAACTGCAATGGCTGGAAAGGCAAATTGACATTACAGCTGCTCTCTGGTTTGGATTTTTATTTTTTTTCCCTTTGGTTTGGATGCTCTCTGAAATGCCAAGCAAAATTGCATTATCTGTTGCACCACAGTACATATATTGTTGTTCCCAAAGGTTTACTTATAACATTCACAGCATCATTTATTTTTTTCCTTTCCCCCCATTGTCATTTCTGTACAGATTTAATACAACAGAAACATGACTTCCACTGGGAGCTACAGGTAGAGCAGTTCCAAAGTTCTCTATAATTGGTGTCTGCCATAGCTGCTCACAGTAAGTTATGTAAATCACAGCAAGGACCCACAACCCCTAAAGGCATGAATATTTTTTTCATTCAGTGCAGAGGATAACTACAGAATCTTAGTAATAGTCCCTTCCACATCAGGGATCTCCTTACCAGGGAAAGTCAAGGTCTAGAGACTGGCCATGTCAATTCTGCAATTTAAATCCTACTGTTAAAGATGGATTGGTAGGTATTACAATAGGTCAAGGCATTATAGGTAATATTAATTTTTAGGATGAGTTTTCCCTTCATAGCCCCTGCAAATCCACCTGCTTCTGTTTATATTCACTGTAGCAATTCCAGCAAATCGTAGATTTGAATATTTGTTTCTCTTTTTTTCTTTAAAAAACTTTAATTTAAAATGAAATAAGGGACTGTCAGCATTTCATTCTATAAATGGAGGAATAAATCCACTGATTTTCTAGTGAGGTATTTTATTTAAGATCATGTCTTCCAAGTGATCAAATGGGGGGTTGTTATTAATTCTGTTTACTTTAAAGTAGCACATGTGAGAATTTTTAGCCTAAATTCGGTAAGTCATCTCCTGTCTTCTTATATTTTTTTATTTCTCCCACAAATCTTGTGTTTATGGGCCATACACACCAGTTTATGCACTATTAGGTAACTGAATGGATCCTTAACACATAGTAATAGTCTACTTTTATTATAGGAAAAAATAAAGATTCCCTAAAATAAACCTTTTATTCAGATTTCCACCTTGATTAGGAAATATCCTGATGCTCTTCAGGAGAGCACAAAAAACAAAACAAACAAAAAACCCAAACCCAAACCCAAAAATGGATAAATGTTTTTAAAAGTTGTTTGAATTGGTCTCTTCTGCTGCAGCAAGAATTCTGACACAGAAAAATCTCCTTTGGGCTTGACTGTGCATATAGCTTTCCCATCCTACATACTGAATCTTAATATAGTCTAATAACTTTTCGTATTTTGCTTCCACCTCTTTTCATCTACTTACCCAGGAAAGCTAAGCTCAGAATCTGCATCTGTTTTTCGCTGAGCATCTGTTTTTTCTTTAGTTATTTTTATTTTTATGAATATCAAGTAAATGGATAGCATTCACTCACAATATTGTGTTAAATGTATACACAGGAGATATATATATATATACATACGTTGTCAGAAACACATACAGGTTCTTCAAGGAAATCAGGTGTTTCTTGACAACATGGCATTAGGTGAGGCCACATAACTTAAGCATGTGTTTTCCAACTCATTTATTTTGCTTTGGGCTATAACGCTGTGTCATGTCCCTTGCTGGTGCATGCAGTCTAAGTAGGGACAGAAGGACGTGGCTGAAGCACCCTGTTCTGGGACTGCCGTCAGCTCACTCAGTTCCCCTCAAGGCTTTAAGGAAGCAGAAATATGATAGACAAAAAGGACCCAGGAGGACCCCGGGGAGTAAATAAAGGTGACTTAAAGCCTCTACCTTTGACCAGCTTGGGGCCCTGCACAGCACAGCTCCAAGTGTATGGAGGAGTACCAGCCACTGATGCAGCCCAGGCCTAGTAAATTATTTTTCCATCGATTACAAAAGGCACCAACTGGGCCCTGTTTTCCATCCCTCTAACAGCTACACAGACAGAAAAGTTAGTGGGTGGTACTACTGCCTAGTACCAAATCAGTGGTTCAGTGGTTCAAATGTCTCTGTTCTCTGTCGTCTCAGAGATAAACGTGAGGTATAGTCATCCATGTGCTGTGCTCAGCTACACTTGCTATCGGCAGAAACAGCACACAATTGAAATTTTGCCCAGCCTTAATCAATGGGCTGTGTCCTCATGGAACAAGACATAGCTGCTCCTGGCAGACACAAGCTGCTGCAGAAATCTCCTTCTTCTGTGACATATGCTATAAAGTTTTTAGATTACAACTGTTACTTACAATAATGCAAATAAATGTATTTTCACTTGAAAAGTGTTGACCAGAAAGACCAGCGAGATATATTCAGGCCATAAAGGATGAGTGCAGCTCACAACTTTCACAGACTAAATATTACAAAAAAATTTACAATTCATTTGTTTGTTGTTGATAAAAGTTGTTCAAGGCTCCTGCAATCTCTCAAATGACTTAAAAAAATTAGGAAAACTATGATTATTTTACTTTGGTTAGCCAAAACCAAGCTGTTCTAGTCCAATTCCTCCTCTCCCTTGAGGCCCCTGAACTCTGAATGTACAGGGTCTGGAATATTCACTCCCTACTGTAACATGAACCCCACAAGTTAGTGCAAAGAGTACCTATTTTTCCAAGTGATTCAAGACTCCTAATTGCGGGTTAAGTATTGGCTAGTTAGGACAAAATCCAAAGGCTTGCTACAGGCTGAAGTAATTTTTGTCTGGAAAAAATAATTGGGGAATGGGTGAAAAAAAAAAAAGAAATAGGCATTATAAAAATGATGCATCACTCTGGGTTATGTCAGATGACTTATGATAAGGAACACTGTGTCTGACATGAAGAATCACACTAAGTTAAAAATAAAATAAAAAGTAAAATGGGTTTGGCTGTGGGTTGGGTTCCATACCACACACCACCCCAACCCCCTCAACCTCACCAAACACTGGTATGCTTAATTTCAGTTACTGGAAGAGTGTTTTCTACCTTCTTTTTATGGATTTTTTAATAAAAGGTAGCTGGTACTCACAAAAAATTTTGGGACCGTTCAAAACTTTTCACAGTTAATTAGTAATGCATGTAGCAAAACACCCGCCCTACCTCTGGGCCTTGGGGGTTGCCCTGGTTCACTTGTAACTGATTTATTTTTTAAGGTTGTCTGGCACATCTCCACTCCAGCTGCTTCCAAGAAATTTCAGACCAGCGTCAGCTGGGAAAGATCAACTTCACATGCTGACATACAGAGGCGGCCTTAGGAATATTGGGGCCTCTGGTGGGAGGAGTCAATGGGAATTTTTGCTTGTTTTGATGATCCAGGGATATAGTATCTGCCACCATACAGGACTTTTTTAATTAATATTTTTAATATTATTTTTTAGCATTTGCCTTAAAAGAGCACTCACCTGATCACCACACAATGCTTTCCCTCGATCAGAAACAGAAGAGTTATCTTTATCAAATTTGTGGCTCATTTTGGAGGACTGAACAGTCATTGGCTTTTGCAGGGATCCAAAACCATTGGACTTATAAATCACCAAAAAAGCCCATTCTATTTCACAGACTGCTTAAATTTTACAGAATATGAAAGAGGCTACAGTATGATTCTGGTATGTTTCTTTATGCCTGTGTAATGTTTTACTCACAGAGCCTACTGATGAAACTGATGCCCACAAATTCTAACACTTTTCCTAGGGATACATGGATTTATTTTTATGTGATTATTTTTATTCAGAAATGCCCTGAAGAAATGTTTTACCATGTTCCTTTCATCATTTTTCTTCCTTTTAGGCTGCAAATTAATTTTGTCACTCACTAGCCTTCTTTTCTATGCTACTAGACACTGTCCTTCTATCCATTTCCATGAGGATCTGAACCAAGAACATATTATAATTTACACAATATACTGTTTGTAAAGAAAAATAAATCATAATATACAATTGGATACATTAAGAAAGGAAGAAATCTCTAATTTTAACATACAGCACCTGATTCTACATGTATTCAGACACAGTACCCAAAGCCCTTCACTGTAAGGTGAAGGCTAGCAGTGAGCATTACCTCAGGGTTCACTTTTGCAAATTTGTGTAGAGAGCTGAATGTGTGAAAGATTTTAATCTGTTAGTCATGTTTTTTTTTCTGATCCAAAACTGAGAGGATCCAATGGGAAGTTCTATGGTTCTTTCTTTCCCCTCCCCCCACCCCTGCAAACTTCAACAGCCTTTTTCTTCACACAGATATTTTCAGAAGAGTAATACAGAGATTAATTTTACTCAGAAGTGGAGGCAATATTTAAAAAAAAAAAACGAAAAGGAAAATAACCACAAGTGTAGCATGATGAAGAAAACTGTACATTGATAGGACATCAGACTTTGATTAAAAAAATATTCTTAGAATATTATTTTTTTCCTGGCTAGATAAGCTGAACAAGATCCCTGCAGTTTAGCTATGCAACATTACTCAGTTTAACTGTTGCTTTATGGTCGCCTGTGTTCAGATGCTTACATCAAGAGAACATTCCCAACCTTCAGAGAGACAGAGACTGTTTTTTGTTAGGATAGCAGACTCGCTATGTTCCATTCAGCTCAGCACCATTAAGCTTCCGGGTCTAGCATTTGCTGTCTGCCACCACGATTAATATCTTAGTATTTTCTTCCTAGTCTATGGTTACATTTCAAGAACTAAATGATCGTTCAGAAAGTTGGCTTCACTTTATGAGCTGTTAAGCCTAAGAGACATACAGTACATCAAAATGAAAAGAAATAGTCAAAGTTATAATCATTAATGTTAACTTTGTTCTTTGAGTCTTTATCACTTGGCACACGATATGTACCCATTCCTCTTAACAATAATTTTACTCTAAAAAGATGGTTTTCTATGGAGGACCCTAAGGATACTTTTGTATTGTTTTGTGCTTCGTGAGAAGGTGGGCTGAAAACTCTGGAGATAGAAATCTTGCATTTACACTCCAGGGATGTCTGAGAGGTGAAGTAAAAGTGGCCCAGTGACCCCATTAGTAGACCCCAGCCTGGATTTGAAAGTGAGTGACAGCTCAGCTGTGGTGTCCTTCCCGTTTTTTCCTGTTACTAAAGACCATCAAGGAAGGAAGCTGGTAGGATCAAATGAAATACTAGTTGGGCTGTATAGACACCCATTCTCTGGGAACCTGGCAGGAGTTGCTGCCTCCCTTCATGCTCCTAAAGGAATGTCTGATAATGGCAGAAATTCTCAAGCAGCTTCAGGCAAGACCTGGCTAGCTAAGTCAATTGGAAAGCTCTTTCCCAAACATGACTTTATAAAAATAAATCCTTACCCAGGAATCTTAGATAAGAATTTCACTTGCAATAACAAGCTTTTCTGTGTATCTTCAGAAAAGCTCAAAGCCATGTTTATTCTTACTAAATTCTAAAAAAAAGCTAATAACTATCTAATAATAATGCTGATAAGTGTCACTACCAGCATTGGTCTTATTGTGCTGTCACTCCCCCTTTCCTTATATTACCGTAAATTTCAGTTTTTTTTCTATCATTTTACTTTTATTCACCTAGTATTTGACATACAGGTCCAAAGTTCAGGCAAATATAACAATCAGTCGAGAAATGCTCACCAGACAAGTATTCATGCACTCTTGTATCACCTGACATATGGTGAACAAGCTGATGAATGACTCAGGATTTAAATGGTAATTACCATTCATCATTATAATAGACTTGCTAATTCATAAATTCTTGGTAAGCCAATTTTCTATAAAAAGGTTAATAATAAGAGTGGAAAAGGAAGAAAAAATAGCCCTGGTGTGATAAAAAATGTAAAAGCTAGAATATCTTCACTGCCACATATCCTTTCTAATGATTGAGTAGTTTTGCACCAAAGTGCTTATTGACACAATACCACTTGCTGTACCGGGGCTCTGATGGAAACAGGGGTAGGCAGAATAATCCTGGACCTAACTGCTCAAGGAGAATGAGGAGTGTCAGATAAAGACAAAGGAGCTAACACAGCCACACATGACAAAGGCAAGAAGGATCCCTCTCACTCATTTCTTATGTTTATAGTACAAAGTCATGTTCTCATGTGAGAATGTTCCTGGAACTCCTAAGTTGTGCTGTGGGAAATGTGCTGAGCCACCCATCATACCTGATCTGAACTGATCTTGCTGCCCATAGCCTCATTGGTCATTGCACTTCTGTCAATACCTCTGAGTAAAAGAAACATAAAGTTGTCTCTGCTTTGCTTAAGANGACCTTTTTCTGGAAGATCACTGTGAATGTAATTCACAAACCCCTTGGAAAAGAGCAATGTAAACTGGAAAGAACACATACAACAACACTGAAATTCTATATATCCAGTGCTCAATACAGCACTTATTCCCCCATTAGATAATGTACATCAATGCACACAAACGCAAATTCTCATTCCACTTCTAACCCTCATGTAGCCACATTTTTTATCATGAGAGGCCAATATGAGAAAGACTTTATTGCTCCACCAAGGCATGTGATTTCTCTGTCTGCCTACATACTCCTACTCCTTGCCTGAGCACCAGAGATGTAGATTTTACCCTTAGTTACACAGTGGATATACCTTTTACTTCAGATGTATAAGACTATGAAGGATGGGGGTGGGCAAAAGATGGATCTGTTGGCAAGGGACTGGAGGAGAAAAAGAATGGAGAATAATAGAAGTGATGCATGGATACTCAGTGCCCTCTCTGTACTGTTGTGCAGGGGAAACCTAAGAGTTATCCATGTTCAGGGCAATAAAGTAGCTGAGTTTAAGTTGAGTTTTTGATCGTTTTAACCTGTATTTGTAACCATGCAGGGAAACTTGCACTTTTAATCTGTTGCACATTAGGTATCAGGGGGATTGGACAGATATTGTGTATTCAGGAATATAGCATTTGGAACACAAACCTGTTGTGGCTACATAACACCATACAGGGATTATGAATAATACTAAAATTTACTGCAGTGTGCTTCATGTTCAGAAAGGTTTATACTGTGGGTAATCTTACTGACTGCTATCCTGCAAAACGTCTTCTAGCAACAGAAGAGGACATCACTGCCAAGCCAGACTCTCTTTTGTACATATTTTCTCTTTGTGTCTTTGTCCATCTTGCACACACACATTTTAAAATTTGTTTAAAAAATAAATTTTAAAGCAGATGTTAAAACCTGACCTGCACCTGAAATTTGGGGGACTTTTTTGAAACCATCAAAAGTTTAGGGATTTGTTTAGAGCTCCAGGTCTTTAACTATGGAAACAAGGATGAAAAGGATTAAAATCTGCTCTGCGTGAGGGCTGGTTTTCAGAGTGTGTTTATATTTACCACTTGGGAAAATCTGCAAAAACTTATTCAGTTGCACTGATTATAACAATTAGGCAGTACAGAAAATATAAAAGACATAGCAAGAAGGCATCAATGCCCTTTTTCTTCTTAATTGCTTGCTAGTTTATAATAGTAAACATGTATAAAGCAAAATTAAAATTGTATATCTCCAAAACAGGAAAATAATCTCAACAAAAAAGAACTCAAAACCAGAAGCAAAGCAATTAAGCTGTCATTCTAAAGAACGGAGGTTCAGGATGACTATTAAAATACAGCTACATTTCAAACTATACTATCAAACTAAATACAGAGTCCCAGAATACAGTGCATGTTTTCTTTATTATAAAAATGACAAAATTAATCTACAGTGGCAGTATAATAATTTTAACACTGGCTTTCAGAAAGAGAATATGGCAAGTTTTTATATATTCACATGATTTTTGTTCAAGTTTTTATGCATGCTATGCCAAAAGCTTAAAACATGTAGTATGAAATGCCATAATTAACAAGTATAACTGCATTTTTTTGTTTTTCTGGGGATAAAAAGCATAAAAATAGGTCACCTTTTGGGTCAGCAGCAAAGGGGAGTTAAATTGAAATAGAATGAATCACAATGCTTTTGCTCAGCCAACTACATAATCAAAGGATAAAGATTCCACTGAACAATTTAGTATCCAACTTCCTTAACTAACCTTTTAGTCATAAATCAAAATATTACATTTTATAGTTAAAAGCTACTTACAGCATTGGGGATGAAGAAAAGGGAAGAGAACAGCACAGATAGCTGTGATCTATCTATACTAGTAAGGTCACACATACAGAGCCTCCTGTGCCATCTCGGTAAGCACAACAGGAAAGCTCTGGTGGATTGTGAAGTCACTGAGATGACATGGAGGTATCTTTGGAATCATTTTGCCTGCACAATGCTTTTTTTGTGTTATATGTAAAATACTCTTCATGATTACTAGGAAAATTATGTCCCCTTGCTGATCTGTACTGTGATATCATGGAAAGCTCAGTTTATTGAAGTTTTTCTATTACTGAATGAGAGCATTAGAGGGTTTTAAGTTTACATCACAGTTTCAGGGTTGAGCCATTGTTGCTGAAGAGTGAGATAGAGAAACGATTTGAAATTCATACGCAGGCCCACATGGTTACCATTAGATGCTTGAAAACCTGCTTTAAAGTGACTCATTCACTAGCTTTACTGTTTTCAGAGTTTAAATTCTAAAAGTGGCCACATTTTTCCAGAGGTTGAACACTTGCAACTCCCATTAATTTACTGCTAAACATCAGTTATTGAAGTTGATGGAAGATGAATGTAAAGGTTTGGCCTCAGAGTCTGTGTTGCTCATATGGAAATTTTGAGAAATAAACGTGAAGTTGTGTGATCTAAGGAATATTTGAGGTTTTATATCACAGCTTTTCCTATGTATAAACTGTAGAATTGTATATTGCTTTTGATGGCTGCCTTTTTTAGCAGATGCATATTCATCCCTATAATAAGTTTTTCTACTTACTGATGTTTTGGAAAGAGAGAGATTAGGATAAGTATTTCTATCTGTAGAAATAGTTCCTATGTGCTCCACAGTGGATGAATCAGTGTTTTTCCCTTGCTCACAAGCTTCAGAAAATATTCTCTTTACCCCTTTGAATAAATCTGTAGTTATTTGACCTATTGGTTGTGCAGACCTGTCTCAAAAATGCTAAAATAGAACAAGAAAAGTCTCATAGAAGTTGGAGATGGTGACTCCATCCATGAAAGAATTTCATGTAAGAAGAGAGATGGGCCAGAGTAAGGAGAGATTGCAGCAGAACAGAATCACAAAAATATAGGGGTTGGAAGGGACCTCGAGAGATCATTGAGTTCAACCCCCCTGTCAAAGCAGGTTCCCTAGAGCAGGTTGCACAGGTGGGCATCCAGACAGGACTCCAGAGAAGGAGAACCCACAACCCCCCTGGGCAGCCTGTTCCAGTGCTCTGTCACCCTCACTGTGAAGAAGTTCTTCCGCATAGTTGTGCAGAACCTCCTGTGGTCCAACTAGTGACCATTGTCCTGTCCTCACAGGCCACTGAAAAGAGGTTGGCCATCTCCCCTTTGTCTCCCACACTTCAAATATTTATAAACATTGATGAAATCCCCTCTCAGTCTTCTCCAGGCTGAACAGCCCCAGCTCACTCAGATTTTCTTCATAGGGGAGATGCTCCGGGCCCTTGATCATCTTTGTGGCCTCCACTGGACTCTCTCCAGGAGATCCCTGTCTGTTTTGTACTGGTGAGCCCAGAACTGGACACAGCACTCCAGGTGAGGCCTGATCAGGGTAGAGTGGAGGGGGAGGATCACCTCCTTCCACCTGCTGGCTATGCTCCTCCTAGTGTATCCCAGGATCTCACTGGCCTTCTTGGCCACCAGGGCACACTGCTGGCTCATGGTCAACCTGTCATCCACCAGGACCCTCAGGTCCTTCTCTACAGATCTCCTCTCCAGCAGGTCATTCCCCAGCCTGTACTGATACCGGTGGTTGTTCCTTCCCAGGTGCCAGACCTTACACTTGATTTTATTTAACCTCATCTAGTTCCTCACTGCCCAGCTCTCCAGCCTGTCCAGGTCTCTCTGAATGGCAGCGCAGCATCCCTGCGTGTCTGCCACTCCTCTTGTGGCTACTTGCTGAGGATGGACACTATTCCCTCATAATGTCTTCAATGAAGATGTTAAACAAGACCAGACCCAACACTGACCCCTGTGGAACACTGCTAGTCACAGGTTTCCAGTCAAACTGCTCCACTGATCATAACCCTCTGAGCCTGACCTATTGGCCAGTTCTCGACCCACCTCACAGTTCACTCATCTATCCCACACTTTCTCAGCTTTGTTATCAGGATGTTGTGGGAGGCAGTATCAAAAGCCTTGCTGAAATCAAGGTAGATGCTCCATGTTTAAATGGTATGGTGAAAGGCAATACAAAACTTCTGACCATTATTAGTTTCACAAGAAATTAAGAGATCAAGTAGAATTTTAAAAGACTCAAAGAAATGTCCCCTTATTTAATGCATAATTAGATCAGGGAACTCATTGCCACAGGATATTGTGAAGATAAAACTCTAAGAAACCCTTAAAAGGGTCTAACAGATTCTTGAAATGCAGATCCATGGGATCCATTGGCCATAGTGATGTACCTACTGCCTCCTGCTCTGGAAATCCCCCAACCATGAGTTGTAAGGAAAAGTTTCCAAAAACATCATCACTGTTCACTCATTGCTCACGAACACTTTTTCATAAGTCTCTGTCTAGTTATTTTCAGAGGAGAGATCCTGGATTACTTGGCTATTTAGTCTGATTAATACTAAATTTATATACTTATATTCTCTAAGCTATAACATTTTTGATTAAAAAAATAGAAGACCTATCTACCAAGGCAGTGTGTAACACTTTATTCTCAGTACTCCACAGGTTGAGTAGCCAAAGTAACCCTCTAGACCCTCAGTATACTATAACTACAGTAGATATCAGTAAAGAATTTCTGTAATGTTTGCCTTTTTTACTCATATGATACTTTTTTTAACCTAGCTCCAACCAGTACTTTCAGAGACAGTGGACTGCTACATGATTAGTATGAATTTGAAGATATTATCAAGAAATCAGTGATCTTAACACCGTATCCCCTCATACACACACACACACTCACACACACATTTCTGTTGAACCATGCGGTCACTGTTCCAAGATAATATGATGGGAGTTCAAACTAAAATATTCACTTTCCTTGCACAATGTATAGGCTAGATATCATTTATCTAATACTCCTGTTTATGCTCAGATAGTTCCTATAAAAAAGACAAACATTAAAATTTGTCAAAAAACACTCTGCTGTGTATCTAATAGGACAGAGACCTATCTTACCTTACTCATTCTTGTAAGCTAAGCAGGCTGCAGTGTAGGTGAGATTGCTGGACCATTACTGGTCAGCCTGCTCTTGCACTCTGTGATCACCCTGCGATAACATAAAGGTTGAGGAGTTTGTCTTTCATGAGCACTACCTGACATGTGCCATGATGGCTCCCTGCTTTGGGAGGGAGAAGATTCAGGCACATGGACATGATATCCACTTTGCCTTCAGAGCCCAAGAAAGGCCTATAATACATAACTGTTCAGCCATAACCTCTAACTACTGTAGAGTGGTATCAATCCAGGTCCTAATTACTTAGAAAATATTTATGTCTCCCCAGTTTTTGCAATAATATATTGACATAATATAACATATGCATTGGGAAAAATCCTTATTTTATGTGAGCTGAATAGAATAGATTACTGTGGTGGCTTCTCCCAATTTTAACATCTGTTAGTCTCTGGTACTCCTACCTGGCTTCTCTTTTACTGGCAGAGTCTTCTGGATCCTTCAAGCGTCATTGGCACCAGAGAAAGAGAGCCACGTGGAACATTTTTGGGCAGTGCAAGCATATGGTGTAGTGCAAACTGCAGAATACAGTACTGGGGTTCTTCCTGACATTGGTTTTTTAATCGGATGTGGCTGTTTAATGCTGATGTGTACATTCCTTGGAGAACCGCAATGAAGCCTTTTCCAAAAACTGCCGGCCTCACACCTTGATCAATCCTCTGTGAAAGGAAGTAATTTTGGCTTTGAGGTATATGGTTTAAGTGTGCGTGTTCTTCCACTTAAATAAGGAACCTATGGTAGATCCAAACTATTGCTGGCTGTAAATAAGCAACCTTTTTCAGGCACACTTTGATGATTTCTGAGATAGAAGTCTTCCTGAGATGCTTTCTTCTTGCTCAAGGTCAGGTAACTTCCACGGTAGTCACACCATCTACAAGATTTACTATCGGTTATAAAAATAGCTGTGAAATATAGGTTTATTCTTGATGCCTGGAAGTGGGCTTGGTGTTGTAACTGGTCTATAAATAATAAAAGTAAATATCCATGCATGAATACTTTGAGACATAATGCATGTACTAAACACACAGTATATGTACCATCAAGTATTTCAGAAATATCTAATATGTTCTGTAATATATATTCTGCTTTTTTCACTCACTCCATAAACTGAGCAAATGTCTCTGGAGCCGTGTGTCAGCACTCAGGGTTTAGTCATGTGCTACCAAATCATCTGCATGAGGAAACACAAAGGCATCCATTGCATAAGCCATCAGCTCTCTGTATCTATAGCTGTGGACTAGGATTTGTGGCTGGGTTGCTGTTACCCTCTTGTGCTTTCTTTTCCCTCCCATGCAGATTTGTGAAGAACTAACACAGGCTCCTCCAGCTTATTCAACATGTCAGTAAGGAAAAATGATCCCTCATGGAAAAGGGAACAAACCACACTGAGCAAAATGCCAAGCTTGGGTTTCCCATGGATTAAAGGAGAAGCCAAGTTAACCAAAGTTGTCAATGAAGCTCATGATGAGAAAATATGCAGAGGAAGTGAACTGGCCTTCAAGTGACAGCTCGGTTCTCTTCTGTCTTTCAGCAGCAGAGTTTAGAGAAATGCTACATTCACATGAAGATTTCTGGAGAGAAGATAGTTTGGAAATCTGTTTATCTGTGGATGTCCTTTTCATTAGAAAATTACAGAGTGATGAGCACTTTAAATGGAAATGTTCTTATTACTGGTTTTTTTTGCTTTTTCTTTGGTGTTCTCAAGTACACAAGTTCCATATGGTATAAATCTGTAATGTATATTACCTGGGTCTTACTGACAAAAATGCTTCAGAAAATATGTCGTCCTCTTCCTGCAATGTTTGTCTTGGTTTTGATCATTATGTTTACAGTCCTCATTAAAAGGCCAGTCTCGTGCTTGATTCATTCACAGGTAAAGAGATATTTCAAGGTGGATCTTAAGAAAAGAAGTAGTTCTTTGTGGTGTAGCTGCATATATCTGCATAAGTTTACAGGAAGGTCCCTTTTCAACCAAAATAGATCAGATATCTGATGGTATCTGCATGTTGCATGATCACGTAGGTCTCAAAGATTTATATGTAGTCATGTTGTACAAGGGCATCATCACAGTTTGGGGATTTTCAGCCCACTCACAAGAGTCATGATTGTTCTTAGTGGTCATTCCTGAGAAATAAAAATGCTATATTCTACTCCAGAAAAAGGCCCTTTTGTGCTCCTGATAGCATGGTAAATGTGAGGGAGTAGGACCTGTTAATTGTTCAGAGAAGATAGACCGCATAAAGCTTTTTTTACACTGTCTTCAAAGAACCGTTTTGAGTTGAATTTTCCAGCATTTTATCAGATGCTTCATCATATTTGCTGCTTGTGGCATCTAGGGAGTCAAAAATCCTATTGATTTCAACAAAGTCAGTTCCACTAAAGCTTGTGAAGCTTGAGTGCTCTCTGTCCTCTTGGACCATAAGGAACTGTATTGCTATACAATGCTTTAGTTCTGAAAGCCTGTTCAAACAGCCGTTTCAACACAGGAAGTATCTGATAACACAGGATCTGAACATCAACATGAATACAGTTTTAATTCAAAATATTTGGTAATCACAGCAGCTGAGAGTTGTTAATCATTATCCATGGATCCAGTGGAGCACTGCGTTCTGGGGGACACGTGCATAATGGTCTAGGTTAGTAGAGATGTTCCTGCAGTTCCAGTAATATCTTCTTTTATTTTTTATTTTTTAATGAACCACAAGCCTTCCCACAAAAAGATACATGACACCATTGACAACACGGTAAAATCTTTACTAGTAGATGTACTGAAAATGAAAAAAGAAATGAATAAATTCTGGAAATGTAACCAAAACTTAATATTTCTCAGTTTTCTGCAAACTTGCTCCCAAAGATGTCTAAACATTCACATGCATGATTTCAGCATCACCATATCCCCGGTTCTTTGTCTGATAGAAGAGAAATAAACAGTTGAGCAAGCATGCCTTCTGCTCTGAAGTGCAAAGCACCTGCAACACAAAGAAATGAAAGCTATAAAAGTTCCATAGCTTTGAGGGCAAGCCCATCCTGGTGGATGACAGATTGGCCATGGGCCAGCAGTGTGCCCTGGTGGCCAAGAAGGCCAATGGGATCCTGGGTGCATTAAGAGGAGCATAGCCAGTAGGTGGAAGGAGGTGATCCTCCCCCTCTACTCTGCCCTGGTCAGGCCTCACCTGGAGTGCTGTGTCCAGTTCTGGGCTCACCAGTACAAAACAGACAAGGATCTTCTGGAGAGAGTCCAGTGGAGGCTACAAAGATGATTAAGGGCCTGCTCCATAGACTGTATTGGTCATAAGGCCCAAACCCAACAACAGAGTATGCAGCATGTATGCAGGAAAGGTGAAGAAAGATATGTTTCTTTACATGTTGCTCCAGCTCATCACAAAGGCTTTTGTGCCTTCAGAGACTCAGTGGTAAACTGAGCGAGCTCATGGAAACCTATTGCAACCAGGGGAAGCTTCTGGAGCTCCTCAACATAGCACATACAGAAAACCCCAGAAGTCTGCAGTGTTTTTTCAGAGACCGGAAATAATCTTCCTGTGATGGCCCAGGTATAGGAATAAAATGTTCTTTGTGTATTTTATGTTGCTGTATATTTTGAGAGAGATTTGAGGTCAGCCTTAAAAGGGGAATTTCTCTTATGAGTTAGGCCTGAATGATTTTAATTAAAATTAATAAATAAGAAATGAAAGAGGAGCTTGTTTCTCCAAAATCCAAGTTGTAAAATATATTTGTTTGGTTTTTTTTTTTAATTTTGTTGCTCTTTTGGTATTTTATGTTCTTAGATGACTACAAGGATTTATAACAGAATTTCTAGTTTTGGTTCAATAAGATTTTAAAGACAACCTTTAGCAATCACAGTGCCAATTCAAACTTACTTCCTAGTAAAGAGCAAACCCAAGGAATGCTTAACTTTTCTGGTTTAAATTCTTCATAAAAAGCAAAAGTTTAAATTGGCAGGAAAACTGCTGTTTAAGCTGCTAGTACACCAACATCAGAGAACGCTGAGTTTTAGCCCTTGATACTCTGCCAGGTACTATGCTGCATATAACCAAGATAGGGTCAGAAATACAGGGGAGGGGAAAG
Organism: Heliornis fulica; assembly: GCA_013399135.1. Lineage (NCBI taxonomy): Eukaryota > Metazoa > Chordata > Aves > Gruiformes > Heliornithidae > Heliornis > Heliornis fulica. The sequence goes on along the minus strand of VXBZ01002167.1, from coordinate 617,519 downwards.
ATGTGGTGAGAAAAGTTTTATTTAGCTTTTGTTCTCTTAATGGATTTAACGTAAATAAATAAAAGTTTACTAAATATCTTTTGAGGCCATAACCAATGGACCTTCAGAATCTGTTGATATAGCACTAGTCAGCAAGTCCAAAAAACTGTGATATATATAACTGCAAAGCACAACCTTGTTTGGTCATATGAGTGGCATATGTTTCTGAAGATATAGCCCTTATAACTTACTTAAAGGTCTGCTTATGAGTAATAAGCCTTTTTGCTCATGAGTGAAATAATTATGTACAGTATTATACCACTTAGCTCTCTTAAAATGTTACAGCATCAGAGTCGTGATGTTGTAGTTTGGTATTTCAACTGTAAGAACTGAGTTTTCACATTTAATATCTCAGCCACTCTGGATCCTATCCACCTAAAACTTGGCAGGGACATTTGTCTGCCTGGCTGATTTTTTTAATAGTTTAAAATTAGTTAGTTAAGCCTTTCTCTAGCTGTAGAGTAGCCAGAATTAGTTTGGAGCTAGTAATAGATTTATTTTTTTAAACTGGCTATAATTATGAAATTACTCTGAAAAAAATAAAAAAAAAAAGGACAATCTGCTACTTGTCACTAATTTTTGTAGACTGTGGATTTTGAAGCAAAAAAAAAACCCTGCTTTAAAACACCACAAAGACAAACCACAAGAATCAACTAATGGGCCTTGGGCAAGCGACTTCTCCAGCAGACTTTACCAGCTCCCTTTACCTAGAACCAGAGTGGTCAAAAGAAAGCCCTTAGAAGTTTAAAAAAGACGTTCTATTGCACCACAGTGTGTCAGTCTCGCCTTTTGCTGTGCTTATGTCTTTGGGGAGAAACAACCACTCCCAAACTGGTGTGGCCAGTGAGACACTATCAGCCATCAAAATTTCTTATGAGTCAGTTGTGCACACTCATCATCATTCTTTGAAATAAAGTCCATCTATAAATCCATCTGACTCTGGAGACCTAATATATTGACTTCATGGCCCAGGCCTAAACCTGTGAGTAAAGAAAAAGCAATTTTGTTGTGGGCCTCAAGGTGACCATACAAAATTTGGTGCTCATGTCAGCTGTTCTAGTGCCTGAATAGCCAGAATGGGACATTCTGAAATATTTCAGGTGATCACCAGTCCCTAGAGTGTCCAATGGTTTGTCAGTGGAAGTAAAAAAGGTCTTCTGCTTTGTTATTCAGCTGGATTAAGGAGAATATCCTATTCCAACTGGAGCCTATAATAGTACTTACAGTTGGAGATGTGCACATCGCTGATTCTTTGATTCACTATGTGAACTTAAAAATTGAGAGAAAATGTAATACTTAGATCCAAAACTGAAACAATATAAGTTTCAATGGCTTCTGAAGATTTTTTTTTAAAAATCGATCTAAACCATAAAATACTTGGTTTTTTTTAAGTTTGCTTCAATAAATGGAAGAATATTTAAGTTAAAAATGGAATTTCAAAATTAACAAATCAAACCATGTGAGCTAGAATATGTCTAACCATATGTTTTGACTAGAAAATCTTTTTTTCCCCCTTGTCCTGATTTCAGTAGGGATAGAGTTAATTTTCTTCCCAGCAGCTGGTATAGTGCTGTGTTTTAGATTTAGGATGGGAACAATATTGATAACACACCAATATTTTAGTTGTTGCCAAGCAGTCAAGAACTTTCCATCATCTCACACTGCCCTGACAACAAGACGGTGGGGGATGCCTAAGGAGCTGGGAGGGGATGCAGTCAGGACAACTGACCCAAACTGGACAAAGGGATATGATATCATCCTACATATGTAACTAGGACAGTTGGCCAGGAGACAGCAGGGCTTAGGAACTAGCTGACCCTTGTCTCTAGGTGGTGAGAATCTGTGCTGTGCATCACTTGTATTAGTTATTATTGTTGTTGTTGTTATCTTCCTTTTCTGTCCTATTAACCTGTCTTTACCTCAACCCAGCTGTGTGTCTGTTTTAGCTGCCCACTGTGTTAAACCACAGCACCCCTCCAATCAAACAGCATAAATTCAACATTATTTCACAAGTTCTTTTCATTAACTTATATCTACATTGTTTTATGATTTTTAAAAATATTGAAAAATAAACCAGAATGTATTCCTGCTTTCATGGATTTTCAGGCATTTCCATGGATTTTCAGGCATTTCCATGGATTTTGTCATTAGGCACTAGCAAAAGAGCACCTTTCTAAAGAGCCTATTAAACTGATAATTCGTTGTTCCAAGTATATAATAATATTCTGCCCTTACATATGCTCATAGCATCTAAAAATGTATGCACATTTTCTTTCTTCTACCGTATTTTGTTCTAAAGGGCTTATGGTAGAAAATACTGGGCAAGAAGATAACAGGTTGAACGATCTGTCTGTCAGTCTTTCATCAAGGATTCTTACTAAAGGGTCATATTTCTTGCTATTTAAAGAAATATATATTTATATATATTGAATATATATATTAATATAATATTATATATATGGACCAGAGATGGTCCTCTGGGCCATCACCATGGTGTTAACTGTGTTGCAGTTACAGCATTCCATATGAACAGAATTAAAGCCAATACTGAAGTCTTATGTTCAAGACAGAGTTACTACATAACAATGTCATCGTCTCTTTCCATGAGCACGACGTCTAAGCAATGTATTCAGTAATATTGTTACAGCCTTCAGTGTTGGAGTCCCTCTTACTTTGCTATCTTGGATTTAAAAGCCTTCTATTAGGAAAAGAAGATGCAAACTGGAATGAGATTATAATGCAATCATCCGGTTCAGAATATTATGCCATGATTTTAGCAGCATGCTAGAAACTCCCTCTGCTCCTGGGCTTAATGAAATTTGAACTTATTATATGGTTCAGCACAGTTTTTGGAAGGCAACCAACAAGTATAAGAGGTTTGCAGTTGAGACAAGCGGCTTGTTTGCCAGGATCTGACTCTCTCGAGGAAAGCTAGCTGCAGGGCCAGATCTTTTCTTTTTTCCTGGATATAAAATAGCTATGCTTATAGCTGTGTTTGCTGGTGATGGCAGCCTGTGATAGAGCTGTATCTTTCCAGCAATACTTTAACTGGAGAATATACAGTAATGACTGTAGCTGTATACCCACTCAACAGCGCTTTTCCAATATATAATGCAGTATTCAAAAGGGACACTTGACTGCAACGATGCATTTAAATGTAGAAAAATCCACCTCGTGAGTAAAAATTGCATGCTACGCCTTTCTAGGTGTTACTTTATGTGAAATTATAATATGGAGGTATCCTGGAATGAAAAGAAAAAGAAAGTAAGAAAAGATGTGTACCTGCACACATCTGCTTGTTCTATTTTTCAGGCTAACAGCTTAGCTGTAACATTTGTGCATTAGCTAAATAACATCTCAAGGGGAGCTGGTGATAGAACCTTGATGTCTCCTGATTGTATGTGTTTGAGTTTGTGCTCTCAAAGGATGGTCCTTAAAAAACTCCCTGCTGGAAGCTATTGTGCATATTGTAAAAGGACCATTGCTAAGTGCCAATTGAGCTAGTACTGTATACTTGCCATTTTAAAAGAAGATTTCATACCACTTGATTATGTTAAATAGAAATGTTTGAAATTTAAACCGAATTACATCAAAATGGCACAGTAGTTATATGTCTAAAGAGCTGCTGCTACTGTCTCTCATAACTAATGTCAATCCCTTCTGGTAGACGGTTTTATGTGGAACTGTGACATACTATATTACAGGCAAAGTTTAGAGGGCCTTGATATAAAGAACTTATAAATAAATAGTACCACAAAACCAGACCTGTGTTTGTATTAACAAGCAAGTACTCCCTTACAGTATAATATTGGCCTCAGTCAAAAGGATGCCCTTTTTAAGGTCAGAACTTCATCTTTAACCTTCAGGTTGCATTAAAGTGTCAGAGGTTTTTCTATGCAGTTGATGACTGTTTAGGGGAAATTCGGTGAAGTACAATCTAAAGAATATCTTTCATAGAAATAATGTAGAAATTGCCCCAAGATCAATGTACCAGAAACAAAAGGAAATAATAATAATAATATTAGCAATAGTGAGACAGGTAAGAGTCCAACTGGAACCAAAAATCTAGGATCATTATCAGATAGATGGAGAGAAGAAGTGAATGATACAGCACAAGCTATTGGAGAATTTATATCTAAAAAAATGAGAAAAAGAAATGGGTGTCTACTCTGCGTGTACAAACTTGGTATTACTATGATCGATAGCTGATGAAATTGCATGCAGAGATAGGAAAAAATAATAAATTGCTTTTAAGATGATACTTCAGGATTTATGAATTTGAGAAAAAATTGATAAGCAGTTTGGAGGAATGAAGCAAACAAAAAAATCAGTTACGCTTAAGCTAATTTTGCTATTTCCAAAATATATTTTTCTAAGTTTTTATTCTGAATTTTTGGTAGGTTTGTATGTTTGTTTGTTGCTTTTTTTCTTCTACTGAAAGAGACAATATTCAGGTAATTTAAATACTTTTAAAAAAGTGTATATTTCAGTACGTACAAAACAAAACTTCAGGGATAGTCTGGGATTTCTTTCAAGGTGGTTTTATATATCAGATGGTTTGGAGATTCTAAAATGCAGTTTTTCATAAGGAGTGAAGAGAAAAATAAATCATTTAAACAGCTCAATGAACACTGCATGTGCACCAAATATGTTGTTACCCATTCTAAAATATTATTTTATCTTACACCGTGAGGAAATGCTCAGCTAACCACTCTCCCATACACCTCCACCTTAAACGATCTGAATTTGCCCTTGGAAGGCAACGTATGATTTCCCTGACAAAAGACCAATGGCACTTTAATGGATTTTCATTCCATCTACCGTGATGTCACCAGAATGAGATGGTCAATGGGCTGTGATGGAAAGACTAACCTGTGAAAGACCCCTGTATGGGTACCAGCTGGCATAGAGTGGCAAACATAATACTGCACCCCTCACACCTTCTAGTGGGGTTTTTCCAGGTTCCTAGAGGCTGGGCTACACACTGTGACATGTCTCTTCATCTGGCACTTACACTACTGATCTCAAGCTTGGTTTCCAGTGATGCTTCCTGGCTACTGCTATGTTCTAAGATAGGATCAAGACCTCAGGCCACCTATTCTGTTACAAAATTAAAGTTGCTGTGCTTGACAGAGATGAAGATTAGCTCATTTTTAGAATGTATTGCAATGATATTCTTCATTTTTATTTATTATCTATAGCCCAAATACCCTGAAGACGTCACTGTTAGGAACCTGCTGTAGTTTTAGTGAGAAATGCAACTTGAAATTTATCTCTTACTTGGTTCCTATTAAAGCACAAAAATATATACTTTGAATTAAACAGTGCTTTAGACCAGAGTCTGGTGTGGTCAGCTCACCCATGGGGTGAAGAAAGAAACAGTTTCTGTGATGATAGTGTGAGTAGTGTAGTGGTGTCACAGCAGGCCAAGTTACAACAACTCACTTCCCTAATCAGTTACTCCTGGTATCTTGTTTTGTAGCAGAATCCTTCTTATTTAAGCTGCCAATGTGACTCTCAGGCGCTTGCGTGGCCTCTTACACAAAAGTGTAAATGGATCCTCTGAGGGACTAATACTGTCCTGGATGCTATGAACAAGACCTGGCACAAGAACTGACTGATCCCAGGATGCTGCTTCTGTTTTGGGTTTTGTTTGTTTGGGGTTTTTTCTTTGTTTGACTGAAGCAATCTTATCATATCAGGAACAAATCTAAATATGCAGGGTCTAGCATTTTTATAGCTTTACTCTTGGTTTCTGTTTTATAATTATAATAATTATAATAATAATTATTCAAGAAATTATTATATCTTCAGTATTCTCTGGGTCATTCCCAGGCTGTTCTTTTTGTTTCTTTTCTGTAGTTTACTTATTTAGTTAATTTCTATTTCCTATTTAACAGACAACATTGATGATTTAATAAGTAAACAAACTTTTCTTGCAAAAGTACAGGTCCTATTTAAAGTTCTTAAAAGAATTTCATTCACCAGATTTTAAACCATTTTCTTTCGAATACCTGATCCCTAGTTGTTTGTTGTTTGATTTTATTTTAAAGTGAACAAAAAAAAAAAAAGATAATAGCTTTCTCCAGCTTTCATTCTCATGTTACTATGAGTTTTACTATAATGAGAGCTACTAAGAGTGATCATTATGGTCCAGGAAAAATCAGATGCAATATATTTACTAGTTATGTTAAAGAAGAACAGTTAAGTAGTTAAGACTGCAAAAAAAATCTCTTCCAGGGATAGAGCTATATATGTCCCCACAACTAATGCCCCTGACTAAGAGGGTTTGCAAAGTACTGTCTTAGTTTCCACTACCACAACCTTCTTTTCACTTATTAATGTTTATAGTGTAAATGTTTTATCTATTATAGCAAAGTATATAGTGTGTAAGTATGGATTGATGAACCTCATACAAGTGAATGAGAATGTGCTGGAAACTAAAGAGTATGTAGTACATGTGATGTACCTTCTATTACAACATTCATTTGTTCGCTGAAATATTTTAAAATGTGTAGATTTAAAATAATAAAGAAAATCTTTTTTTTACATTTTGCTTTGAATTTTTATGCTGAATTTTATTGAAACATACTTTTTAAAATCATTCATTTTAGTATCCATTTTTATCAAATTATAATCTTTTACCACTTAATAATAGAGGAGCAGAAGCTTTTTAAGCACATAACAACTGTGACAATTTGATGGAATTCAGTTTGAGTAATAATTTTATCAAATAATATATTTCTTTTAAAAAATACCATTTATTAAAACATTATCCACCATTTAGGCAGAATGGTAAAGCAAATGTCATTTTTAAACACACAACCCACCTTTGCTGAAAGCTCAGTACAATCACAACATGTTATAGGAAGTGTTGGCATGCTTTGAAACACAGGATGACTCTATCAATAGATTATTAAGCCTACAGATGAGAGCTCAGCATTTCTGAGCTAAATACTACTTATTAATTTCTCTCAGCGCATCTCTATTGATTTTAATGAGTTTTCATGAGTTTGACTCAAGACGGGATATGATTCTTAGCACCTGGTGCATGAAGACATGTTTGCCTTGACTCAAAGGTTTTTAGCCTCTAGTTTTCATAGATTAAAGTGTTTGTAAACTCCCAAGAAACAAATTTTGCTCTCTTTGAACATCTTCAGATCTGGTGCCCCAGGAAAATTCAAGAACATGAGAGAGGCACCAACCTCAGCATGAACACTTTTAGGAAATCAGGGCAAAGAAGCAAAGGCATTCCTTTGGCAATTGTAGATCTTCAGGCAAAGCATGGAAATATAATTCCTTAAATTGAAGCTGTTCTGTAGAAATGAGACCCAGGTAGAAGATGGAAAACATACTGAAATACAATAAACCATCAAGTATAATATAGTAGCAGGGACTGAAAGGAAAAGTAGAGGCCTGTGTTCATAATTTCAGAAATGGAAACTGTTACTCTCAGTGACAGCAAGAAATATTTCCTCTCACACTTCAGCTCACCCATAAAACCTGCAAGAAGAGTTTCTCCCAAGACACATGGACTGTCTTCATCGACTATCAAGCTTATGACATTTTTTCTTTTACAACTCTTTTTATATCTATCGAATATTTCTTTTGTTCTAAGGATTAAGGTCTTTACCCAGGAAGAAGATGATCTGCATCCTCCATCTGCAGAAATTTAGAAAACTCAGGTCTTCAGATGGTAGACTCAGCTACACAGGCAAACGTCTACACCTGCTGATGGTCTAGCTATCCCTCAGAGAAGTTATATGGACTGAAGGGGACTGACCTGGAGCAGGAACAGATGTCATAGTAGTGGCCAGGTGTCTGAATTAATTTAGTTGATGAAAGAATAGAGTATTATGCATGCACAAAAAGTAGAACACGGATAAGGAGCCTGAAAGCGTTGCACCTTTGTGCCTCATAGATGATGGCTCCACAGTCCCCTGGGCAGAGGTCAGAGTTGAAGCACTGATAATCTATAGTTTCATTTGCTTGTTTTGCATGTGCAAACATCTGAAACAAAAGGAAGGTGTGAAGTCACATTAAACATTTTTGTTTCTTTTCCGTTTTGTTTAGAGAAGAATTTTAAATGGTAAATTTGATTTGAAGCCACTAAATATTTTTCATCAGTCTTTCACTTCAGATATAATTTTTCACAAAGATTTTTAGAAAGAAGCTATTGTTCTGACAATTGGTCTGTCTTCTCTCATCACACAAAACAATTTTTGTTATGAAATTTGAGTCTTCATGACTGAAGAAAACCCCATCAATTTTGAAAAGAGCTCCAGTCTTGGAATACGTACCCGTGAGATCTGGAGAGATGAGCTAACATCTGTACACTTCTGGAAAACAAAACTCCTGTTTCCTACCAACAACTGCAAAGTTTGGTCTTTACAAAATTCTACTGGCTCCCAAGCCTACTAGACTTCATTGCAGGCAACTTTAATTCCTTAAAATGGCAGAAACAAAGCCATTACGTCAGCGGAGTGGTTTTCTGATATGTTAATGAGAAGGGAAAAAAGCCCCAAACCAACCAAAACCAAATCAAAACAAACACCAATGCAACATTAGAGCTTTGTAAGGGAGGAATAAAAGTTTTGCTATGAGAAGGGAGGGAGGGAAAGAAGGAAAAGTAGGAGAGGTAGCAGCACAGTAGCAGGTAAACTACCATTAACCTCTGCTTTTAGATGTCTCAACACTGCCTCACCTCTATTTTGAAGATGTTTACTAATGGAAGAATTCATAAAAAGCCACTTTCGTCTCTTCAGTGAATACTGTAAACACAGGAAGTCTCATGTGTCAGATGAATGACTGATCTCCAAACCAACAAACTTACTGAGTTTCTGGTTGGGTTAGTATATGTGCCATTGGAACAAGTCCTTCTCTTGCTAGGGTGGGACTAGGCCTTTTTATATATGAGTGCTACCTTGTCAGAAAGCACTGGAAAATAATCTATTTAAACATTTATTATTTTACTATCAAGAAATTCCTTTAATTGTAAAGGAAGAGACATGTACAAGAGTAAAATACTTAATATTTTTAGCTAGTAAATTTCTTCTTCAGATAATTCCCTGCAAAGTTTGTATAAGCCTTTTGCTTTCAATGTCTTACCTGACCAGCATGTATGCTCCTGCATGTAAGAGAAACACATGCATTATCAGGCTACCTTGAAGAATTCAAACTTTTCTAAGACATGAGATGAATTCCTGTATTTTGTTTATCTCTGAAGGATGTGTTCTACAACAGTGTTATCATACTTACATATATCTATCCCGAACTCTTTTCCCACAAGAGTTTTGTTGTGGATGCCCTTAATATTTCACAAGTGTTCCATAAAATACAGCTGTGTCTTTAGAATTTACTGTGTTCATACCCTGCCTGTAACTGCAGACAGAATATAATTCTTTTAGTGGTCTGTATGAATATTCATAAGTGACAAGTACTCTGAATTATAAAATATTGGATCGGGAGGTTTTGCAATTATAAGATCAGAGCTTCTCTCGGTTGTACCCTGGGATTAAAATGTCTTTATTTCAGTGAAATAACAGAGGAAGAACACAAGATTACAATAGATTTTAACAAGAAGGAGATAACTTTGCATTATTTTTCATTCTTCTTTCAGTCTCCATCACGAGGACAGAGTCATGCTGTGACATTCTTCTCTGGGTATTGGAACATGAGGATGATATACTCGACTTTGAATGTCTCGAGTTTTGTAATGTATAATAGTTGAGTTTTACTTCTTTCACACTCGTGTTTTGCATTTTGATAGGCAAGTGCCACTTCACCGCTAAGGCCCTTCTGCTGACCTTTAACACAGCGGGTAGCTTTAGCAGTGCAATTATCAGGAAGGGTTGTGGTGTCCTGGAGGAAGTCAGCGTGTGCACATGTATAAACCAGGATATCAAGGACGGAAAAAGCAGAGGAACACATACCAGGCAAGCGAAGTCATTTGATCATGACAACCCAGTCAAGCCAAAGTCAGAGTGATGGTTATGTCAGAAATTCTTGCTTAGCCTCCTTCATGCATTTGAGTGAACATATAGGAGAGTACAGATTAATGTGACCCCATTTTACTTTCTCTTAAACTACAAGAGTTTCCAACTCAGAAAGTTCTGCCTACCAGTTGAGTAACAGGAAATCAACATACAGGAATTCAATTTACCCACTTGATGTATATTGTTTATAAATTTTATCCCTGGATTCCAGTTTTACTACCACCACTGATCCTTACATTTCTACGATCATTATTTACAAAAGTGGGTGTTTAAAGTACACACACATATATAAATATACATACATACATATATATATATATATATGTACCAAATTGTGGATCCTTAATACATAGCATCTCATACCTTGCATGAGAAACAAAGGCAGGATTTGGCCTTCAATAGCAAGAGACCATCAATAATAGAAGTCTCACTGGGCTATTACTGTAATATGTTCAGCAAAGAACAATCAACATATACTATTATCAGCAGAAGACAGTCCACCTGTGAAAAGTAAAGCAAAACAGACACAAATGTTTCACCTACTGCAGCTATTGCTGTTGCACTTGTAGTCACCACTACAAGTGCTGAGTGCTGAGGAGCTGCTCTCATATTTGCTTGAACTGAGAATGTTTTCATGACAGAAGCATTTGTGCTATGTGTTACTTTTGCCCTTACAAATATAATTGAAGCCATTTGGAGGGGTTTTCTTTTCTTTAAATGAGTAGCACCCTTCAGAAAAACACTTGATACACCCTCTTTGCTCTTGCTTTCCTTACCTTCACTGTTTCCTTTACTTGGTGGCTGTTGTCATAAAGTTTGCCTTCACCGGCTCCAGACCCCCTCCATCTTCTTCCCGATCTCCCTCCAAACAAAATAAAATAAAACAAAGCTCTGCTCATTATTTTTTCCTCTCTAGACAAGTTCATGTTTTTTCAACATACTGCAGGAGGACAGTGTATGCTGATTTTGCTGCTTAAATATTATTTTTCATTGTTTCTGTGTTTATTTTTCCAAATGTGCTAAAAGACCTCCCAATGAGATCCCTTCTTCCCTCTCCACAGTCTTCCCCTTAGGAATCTGAATGTTGCTAATATCTCTTGGGTAAAATCCAGCCACTGTGTCCACATCAAGTCAAGCTGAATTTACTCCATGCCCTGCAGCTGTTCCATTGTGTCCTTATTACAACACAAGTTTCTGTTTGTTTTATTTATTTATCATTTCTAAGTACCAGGCTTTCTGGCAAAATGTTGCCAGCTGGAAGTTACATGGAAAATGTTTAGCACAGCTTTAACACATGCTCCAGAGTATGTGTGCGTGCATTCCATTCTTGGTAAATCAGCATTTAGGGAGTATGGGGAAATAAGCTGTGAAATGTGATCAGCTTGTCCTGAGCAATATTCAAATAGCAGAAACTCATTCAAGTCTTTAGTGCACACATTTACCCCTCCCTGAACTATCAATATCAAAACAGTCTCTTACGAAACTGTCAATGAAAAGTGAAGAAAAAATAAATAGAAAAAACTGAATAGGTATTTCTGAAGAATAACCACCATCCCTGACTGTGCTAAATCACATTTCTAATCTCTTTATTTTAAGCACTTATTAGTGCTTACTTCCCTCAGTTAAATAAGAACGAAGTGCTATAAATAATGTTTATGCCTCTAGGAGCTTATGTAGAAGGTCTTCTGTAGCTTTTCCCTCATTCAGAATTAACTAGCTAACTTCTCTGCTGCCAGCGCATAAAATACAGAAGTAAGGAAGAAAACTATCGATATCTGCATAAATTTCTGCTGTTTTTCAGATATGGGGAGGTAGTGCAAAGTCTCTCAGATCCTGCTTGGTGCAACAAGAATTCCGACTTCAATGTCTTCTGCTGTCTCAGTCCAACAGAGATCTTAAATTGGCCATGCACATTAAGAGCAGGTCTGTCTTCCTTGGCAAATCATCCCTCCCAATTCCCACCTGTGAATCATAACACATGTTTTGGTACTGACCTCTGCTTGAATACCTTTACAGACAACCCTGTTTCATGTGTCCATCAGTAAGACTTTGACATAAACAGGGAAAACATAAACTTCTGGAAAGTACCAAGTTCTTTTCACTATGAATTTGCAGTTCATCCTTCATGAGTTTTCTGTACAGTTGAAAAAAATATGCTGAACTTAGATAATGAACTATATTTTAGTTCTATTTCTGCTACTTCAGTGGGAACAATAATTTCTAAGGCACTGCTCAGGAACAATATTCAATTTGGAATGGAACATAGCAATTATTTGTGACAGTTTGGATCCTATCTGCTTAGACAAAGGCTAAATAAAAATTGAATCATATTATGGCGTTCATGTGTCCGCTAGAGTATAAATTCAGGTGTGAGTCCAAACAAGCCAAGGAATTGACATAAATGTAACTTTCTGTGGTCGTCTCAATATATGTATGATGTTTCATTTCTAATGACTTTATATTTACAATGACAAATTTTCCTCTTACCTCTCCTCATCATGGCTCACCGAAAACTCTAATGGTTTAAGAAAGACTGCATTGGTGTAAGAGAATCATAGAACAAAAATACTTGAAATTAAGAAGAAAACCAAAACATGGATGGCTTCAGATAAGGAAAAAAATGACAATTCTTTACTTATACATATACTTTCTTCTAGCTATTTATGTAATTGTAAGCATGTGGTAAATATTCAGGACAGTTTAAATCAATCTACAAAAGAATTTATATTGATATGCGTGACTAATCAATGCAATCATTGCCTTACTTTGGGCTCTTGGGTTCATGACATCAGAAAGGTAGTTTTGTGACATTTAAGCCTCAAAATGTGATATAGATTGATAATGACATTAAGTTGTGACAAGAGGCCACTACCAAATAAAATACCCATTTGAGAACTGCGACCTTCTGCCTCTCAAAATGCCCAGCTTCCCATTTTGAAACAATCTGTGGATGTTGTACTACAGAGAGGAGAACTCTGTGGATCCTCATTTTGTTTTTGTTTTTTTTTTTCCAGCATAAGTTCATTTGTGATGCCAGTCTACAACAGGAGTTGGAATAGCAACCATAACCCCTACCTTACATTAAGCTATTGAATACCTTTTAAAGAGTGCTCATTTCCGTAGTTGCTTTGCAGTTATGTGGGACAGGTAGTACAACGCTTACCTGGACCACCAGCAATGCATCTTTCAACACATGCAAGAAAGTTGATTCCATTAGCTCCAACTCAAGATATATGTTTTTCCCAGCTGATCTGTGGAACAAAGCTAGGGCTCTGTATTAAAAGTGTTCCAGGGGGAGTCAGTAAGCAGTACTGTAAGTTTTTGCACCATTCCCATAAATTTAATGGCATGGGCTGGTAGCCACATAACACCTGGATAATCATTACACAGATGATACCAGGGCAGAAATTTTCCTTCAGAACTAAGAGCAACCTCAAAAATGTGGTCGGTAGCCACAGAGGTCAATTTGGATTGAGTCAACAGAAAATTGCACTGAAAGTAAACCGTGAAAACAAAATTCTCAGGAAGGAAATTTCCTGTATGACAACATTTTCTTTCTGTAAAAACAAGCTGTGCAGGTCGATACATCAATAGCTGTTTATTAGAACAAAAATAAAACCGGTGCATATTAAAAAAACACACAGCATTTCAGTTAAGTGGTGAACAAACTTGTAATCCACAAAGTGTTATTCTCCTAATGCCGGATCCTGTGTGGGGCTGATAATGACTGCTGTCAATTGCCATCACAGAGAGCTGCTTGTGCTGCAGACCTCCCAGCTGGCCATCCGCCCCATGCAGAATGAGGTAGCAGTCTCGACTGGTATAAAACTCTTAAGTGCTATAAGAAGAAAGTTTTAAGAGGGAAGTTCAGGTTCAAAGGAGGATGTGTGCGTCCTCTGAACTGATCCTGTGAATACTCATTAATAGCAAAGAGCTGCAAGGCCAGCCAATGTAACCAATGCCATTTGAAATAACCTTTACACCCTCCCAACTTTATGCCTATTTGCTAGAACTAAATACCAAAAATCTGTGGGTTTTAAAACATTTTTCCTCAGCAATTCATTTGTCAAAAGAATAAAGAGCATGTATTTGCATCTATATTTGAATGTTTTATAAAAGTTAAAAATAACATGTAAGAAAATCAGACAATATTGTTTTCTGGGGTTTTGGTTCTTTTTTGTGTTTCAGGGCGTTTTGTTTTGTTTTGTTTTGTTTTGTTTTGTTTTGAAATTGCACTTATAAAACATGTAAAGAATTGGCTTAACTTTATATTTTGATATTACATGGAGATGGAAGACTTTTAGTGTCTTATGCAGTATAAATCAAGTACTTCCTTAACAAACTCATATCAAAGACAAAACAGTCAAGTAACAGAGCCTTCATTATGCAATACTGTAGTTGCGTATTCATGTAACATAAACATTTACAGTAACTGGGTTATTCAGAGATGAAAATCAAATCCCTTTCAGTTCAGACAATTTCTCTGTATTAGAAGAATGAATAAATTAAAAGTGTGCTCCAGCAATTTACTCTTCCCAAGCAGCTATCCTGCAAGCTCTGCAGAGGATGTCAAAACCTGCTGATATCTAGCAGAGTCAACTCCAAGTTTGTGTATCCCGGTCCTCTCTACCTTTCCATCAGGCAGTACATGTGGAAATGGAAAAGTAGCTCTCTAATTAATCAAAGTCAGATCTGCCTGAACGCCTGGAGTTGCTGCTGATCCTTGTCCCAGCTTCTACCATGTTCTCTCTCTATGTTTTTTACCTTGAAAACTTCTGCTCTGAGCTGGGAATGCCTGAAGGGCTTGCACGGTAAGTCAATGTGAAATTATCTCAGCAGGAAGAAGTTGCTTTTCAGCTTAAATGATTTAAGGCAGCAATTTTTCACACTCTCAAACTCTGACAAACGCACAGATTGCCTCTCATGTTTGACTTCAAAATATTCAAAGAAAAGCTATTTTTATTAAAAACACTCTAGAGAAAATTGTATGTCACTTGTTCTCTGATATAACTTCATTTCTCCTGACAGTGACAATTTTCACCTCAGTACAATTTCTTTATTTTTTCCAAAGCTAATTCTGCTTAATATTAGTATTTATACAAACTCATATCAACTTGTCTCTGTGAAATGTTCAAGGGTGTCAGGTAAATGTTGCTCACTGTCAGTCATCTTCTTTGGTGCTCAAAATGATCAATAGATTAAAAACTGCAGCTACTTATTTGAGATATTATTGTTTTATTTGTAAGGAAGAACTTAACAAATGTTAGATCGCATAATTTGACAAAACTGTCTGAAAACTGTGAGGATCTGAACACTTGAAGGCAATGTCTGCTGTTAGATTTTTAAAAGTTCATAGGGATAAGTCCATTTGTTCTGTGTCTTTAAGTAGAGCAGGTAAAACAGTGGATGTTTTGTCTAACGCTGCTTACTTGTTAAGAAGATTACTTGAGATGTCATATTGCACCGAAACACCACGTTCACTCTATTACGAATGCTGCAGCGCAGAAACATCGCATTATAATCACTTCAAACAAGGAATATATTCTGAATATTTTCATCTGTGTTTATAATTCCCCTAAACCTCAGCAGAATCAAACCCAGTAGGGATGCGAATGACAGAAGGTTTAATGTTCCGGAGACTGCTGAAATCTGGGAACACTGATATATGGCAGAATTCTTAATATGTATAAGGTTACTCGTGACCTGTGACCTCAAAGCGTATCTTCTGGCCTTATCACTTTTCCAGGAGAAAAAGTAACCACTGACATGTGCATCTCCACAAATAACAATATGGGAATTTGGAGAGTTAATTTTCATAAAATGTCACGCTACTGAAAGAAATGATTTATGGATACAATATGTCCATGTATAACATTTGTGTACTGACCGGGCACAGTAAGCTTTGCTTTACCATACCCACAACCCTGTTACAAATGTGTCTTTTGCTCTCTGACAGATAGTCAGCTTCTAAACTGAACCACGTATATTTTAATTTCATTGATACGTGTGTCATAGCAATTAAGGGAGGATTTACATTGAAGCCTTCTATTGTACACACTGCTAGGTCAGATGTAGTACATCAAACATGGAAGTACGTTTCATAAATTCCAGAGTTAAAACAATACCATACATAGTCATTCCACAGTCAGGAAAGCAGCAAGGGTCTTGCAGGGCGAGGGGAATAACGGCACAGTGTTCGCTCCTGTGAGCTTTGTCAGTATCGCTCCTCCAATGGCAGCAGCGGAGGTCAGTGGTTTTGGCCATTCAGTTCACATAATCTTAACCTTGACTGAGTTTAGATGACAAACATGACAAATCTGTGTGGCAATTTAAAATAAAGCATATATTCAGGTTACATTAAGCCCAGATTAATTAAAGTGGAATCGTTGCTATGAGAAATGCCTTATTCTGCAGAGTAAGATAAACAACATTTACATATTAACCACCAAAAAATATGAATGACTTTCTAGTTAAAATACACTATCAATGGATATAAATAAGCACCAGCTCTCTAATACAAGACAGCCAGAATTTCTTATTTTAAGAGTGTAGCATTTGGTAGATTTGAATAAATAATTCTTTCCTGTTTCTCAGAGAAGCTTTTCAACTATATTTGTTCCATTTTTTAGTGAAAGCTACAAACAATAGTAAGTGCAATAAATTATACATTTATAAATGATCATTTAAACTAGATTTTCTCTTTTATAAGCCAGCTAATAAGCAATTACAGAATATGCTTTCTTCTTATAAATACTAAAAAACTTTATTTCCTTGTTCCTTAAAAAGGTGTTAGAATTAATATTAAGTACTCATTTAAAAACACATACTACCAAAATAGATGATAAATGAAAGGAATTCATTGCATTAGACATTAAGCTTTAATGATAATTTAATGGGGAAAAACAAACACTTTTTTATTATGTTATTCATTAGAGAATTATTTCATTTTGCATAGATTTGTAACTATTGCCAGTTAGACTGCTTGCATTAAAAGACACTCTAGTCAGGATGTTCTCTGAATTACATCATTCACCATATTCTTACTAATGAAAAGTTTAGATGACTGAATGCATGTTTAAGCTTTGTATCTGCTATCTTTTATCCATTCACACATGCAATATATATTTTTAAGACATTAACCAAAATGCAGCACAGCCTATTTTTCTGAGAAATGTGTTGCATTTCAATTTTTCTGTGATGAAGTACTGCAAACAATTAATTATATCTGTTTCCTTTACAGAAAACCACCGCCTCCCCTTTCCCTCTTTCTTTATGTTCTTAAATACTGTATTGATTTATGGTATGTGATCTGTTAAAATGGTATGTGATCTATTAAAATCTGTATGGGATCTTTTAAAATCACAGAGACTTACAAAGACCTTCATTTACAAAATGAAACTGAAGCAGAAAACTTCAGACTTTTAAAATCTTTGATATTTTACTTGCATTTTCGTATGTATAGGAATACTTCAGTAACAACATTTTAAGCAATCCTTAAGTTCAACCTTTGTCTTTCTAGTCTAAACATTATTTTTTTTATTTCTCCAAAGTTTATCTGGACTTTTTCAATATGATGTATGTCAAGGAATCAGCACAAGTGATAAAAGCAGGAAGGGAAACTCTGCATCAGTGAGTATTTATATTGGCAAGAGCTGACAATTTTATAAAAGAAAAACAAACACAGAGACTGTTCATTTCTGAAATGAAATCAGCTTCACTTCATTTCTCTCAGGAAAACATCATCACATGAAACGATATAAATCAGTATTGATATCACTAAGCTTCAAACTAGAAGAGACAAATGCACTCTGCAGCACAGTAATTCAATGGCTCCAAGTTTACTGTTGTCTCGATTCTACTAATCATCGTAAAAATTCCCTCTGAAATAATTATCCCTAAAACAATCAAGACAGTATATCTCTATAAAGGAGAGGATCGATTTAACAACAAACAGTAGATTTATCTGTATTGATTAGAGGGCATTCAGTGTAATTTTAGTGAATTATGTTTGGCTTTCATTTCCCAGTAGAAATTTTTCTTGTGATGATCAAAAGGTAAATTACAAACTACTACCTGCTCTTTTGTGTGCTACCTACATAACATCCAACTATTACTTTTCAAAGAAACACTGATGTGAGAAAGGACTAAACATCGGGTGTTTTTTACACACGATATCTTAGTATAAAAATCATATGACCGAGTTTATAGCACTTACCTAAGAGCCTGATGTCATCTTCTCAATTCATTAATACAGAAATCAGGACTGCACTAAAGAGTCTGTGCTAAAGGAACAAATCCAAGATCATCTTATGAGAATAGAATTAGAAAGATTAAGAAAGTAATATGATTTTTCTTCTTAAATAGGAGTAATTTCAAAGGAGCTGTTAACACTTTCATGTCTGAAACTTTCTTGCAGACAAGGGAGAACTAAAGGAGTCAGACAGATTCAAAGACAACTTCGTATAGCTGCAAGTCTGACACCACTGCTGACACAATTTAATTGAGGACTAATTGGAACTAAGAAGGCTGGTTATTTTGTCAACTGCACATATATTAGTTCCAGTCATTTGTAATCCGATGTAACGGTGATAAAGAGTCTAACTTACTTTGTTTAGTTAATAACATTAGGCCAGAAAGGATCACCTAGTCATTTCATGTTACCCAATACGCTGTTAATACAAACAATGTCTAATTACACTGACTACATACTCCCATGAAATGACCAATTAGAACATTTGCTGATTCTAAATGTTCACTGTTAGTAACATTTCCACAGGCTTTCTGCGCATTGCATTCATAAATTCTACTCTGGCTGGTAGGAAGCATCAGGACAGACAGAGTACATGAGGCAAAAGTTCGTTTTAAGCAGCACAGAGGACACTGAAATACTGTGTGCTGTATCCCCACATGAAAATATATCAAATTAAAATGCCCTTTTTTTGTAGCCCCTAGGAGTAGGGAATATTGCAGGTTTACATACTCTGCTTGTTGAATCAAACAGATCATTCTGCATGTTTAAGACTTGTATGGTAAAGGATGTTTTAGCATTTTACTATTTAGACCAATAAGTTAAACAATTCATACTCTCTTTCTAAAGCTGATTCATTGACTGTGACCGGTGGTTGGTATGAATAATACCGTAAGTGTCTCATATTTATTTTTGTTACTTTACTGATGAGTCAGTAACTACCCTCTGAAAACATCGGTCCAGCATCTATCAGCTTATAAAGTGACACAGTCGGACAATGATATTGACAGCAAGCGTGTTGAACTCAAATTAAAATCAAAATAGAAAAATACAATAAATGAGAACAATCTCTTCCTTGACTAATGAAAAATTGCCGACATTGTAAAAATTCCATTTTTAATGATTGGGTGATTATCCCTTAAGTAATCATGCTGAAAAATTTGCTGGTTATGTTAAAGTAAATAACAGTACATCAGTATGTGCATTACCAGTTCTAATTAACATGAGGCATTAAAAATACCAGAAACAGCAAGACACATCCATCTAGACAACGTAAATAAAAGAAATACATTTACAAGGGCTGCAGCCAATGCATATAATACAGCCAAATAAAAACTCAATGTTGCTAAAGTATCTGCAAGTATCAATGTCAACAACTGCTCTGCAGGTGTCTAAAATGTCTGGCTGCCACATGTGTCTCTACTGCACAAAGTCTTAGTCCTTCTCCCACTTAAATGAGTCCAAATGTTGCCACACAGGTCAGTGGGCTGGTGACAGGTGCTTTTCCTATTCTTTTCGAAGATGCCCTAAACATTATCAATCTACTTACATGAAAAGTTGGGTTTTTTTCTTGGAATAAAAGGCAGCATGAAAATCCAAAGATGAGACCGCTGCAATTGTCTGCAAGAATTAAAATGTAACTTGAAAACCACATCATGCAAATAATTACCATTTGCTAAAAGTAAAGTTAACAAAAGTTCTTTTAAATTAATCTGTATATGCTGAATATGTGCTACATTGTCTTATCCAGGATATTATAAAATCAAATATATGATAAACTTTGTCTTATTGTAATTAGATTAATAAAAGCAAGTAATTAAAAGACCCTTACAGTTTTTCTAAGAGCTAGAAATTATTAAACTATTCGAGAAAGAATCAAAGCTTTATATAAAAAAATCATTCCTTGAGCTGAATTGCAATAAATCAATAAGAATGTTATTGTTCAATAGGAAATAATTGTCTTCATATAAACTGAAAATATTTTTGGGGATGATTAATATACAATGCTGCATTATGCATTTGGGAGTGTCACTGAATAATTTTTAGTTCTAATGTTATTATGTAATTGAGAGAACATGTTCATTTGCCCTAATAACTACTAAGATGCACTTAATAAAATGAAATGTAATAATACTTGTAATTTAATCTATTCATGGAAGTAATTTTAAAAGTCTACCATTCTCCTTAATGTGGATAACATTCATAATTTATAAAGTGTTGTGATGCAGAATTGACAATACCATTGTTTTTTACACTTTGAGAGGATTCTGCAGCCTTCATTATCTGCATACCAACCTCAGGATTATCAAGGGCAAACAAAAGATAATTAACACCAGAAACAGGAAAATGCAGGAGCTACTGAGTGAGGTTTGTCATTTAATGCAGAACCTTTGAAAACTGGGAAATGGAATAACTATTCAAAACCACACACACACACACACATTTCATAAAACTATTTCAATATGTTTTCTTTTCTACATTTTAAATGTCATTTTTCACTTTAAAACTATATTGGCATGTTCAATCTCGGATACATTCAGTAAATTAGTGTGTTAAGACAAGTATTTTTTCCAGAGTACTGAGTGTTAATTTTCTGCAGGTTGTTTGTGGTTGGGTGGGGGTTTTTGGGGTGTAGGACAGCATACAGGTATCTATGGTATACATGTTCAAATTCTATGGTTTCACTTGTTCATAGCATCTCTGTAAATAAGTCACTTAATTTCTCCATTCCTATTGTACGATGTTCTAAGATAGGGAAGAAAACTTCTACTACATGAATGTGATTAGCAAATAAGGTGCATTTTTATATGTGACTACATCGTAGGAAAAAGCATGTGAGAACACCTATAGCATTTTCATGTGTACTCACTGCAGAACAATAAAAGTTTGCTAATAGATGATATAAGTCCAAGGCAGTATATTTCAACCAGTAAAAATCACTGAAACTTTTCAGGTTGAGGTTTTTCTGAGTTTTTGGGTTTTTTGCAAGGAATCCTGATGCTGATTCTATACTGCACTCTGAAGGGTTTGCCATATAACTAATCATTTTGTAAAGTAATTGGTGAAGATCCTCCATAAAGAGAACTTTTTGAATGCAAGGCCAAGCAGCATTGTATCATTAGACTCTTATCTGTGAATGAACACTCTACTAAAATGGTCCAGGCCAAGTCACTTTACAAATGGAAGTATAGAACAGTGATATTCGGAGTTTCACACAATTTACAGATGTTGATGGTTATTCAACTCTCCACCCCTTGCTTACATAAGAAATTCTCATTAGAGGGGAATGTGGTTATTGACCTATGAGCCATCCATGAAAGATTCAACCATTTGTGTTTAAACTTCATGATATATTACCACACCTTCTTTTTTTACATTTTAGTACTGAAAATTCCCACTAAGAAACTGATCCAAAAACTATATGCAAACAGTAGGAACTTGCTTTCAATCAGGCACAATGGGCTGACAGCACTCTGCACGGCGGTGACTCAACTCAGTGAGTCTTGTTCTCCTCCAGAAGGTATGATGTCAGTTATACCTGTACTACCTTCACTATCACGGTTGTCCATTATTTCTACTGCCCTAAGCTTTTTCCAAGAATTTAAGTGCCTAAAATCATACAGGCAACTGTGTGGTTGACGGTAAACTCAATGAGTCAAGAATGGACCCTGGAGGCCAAAAGGACCTAAGGTATTGTGGGGTATGTTAAGCACTGTATACCTAACTGATCAAAAGAAGGGACTGTGCCAGTATACTCTGCCTCTTCTAAGTACTGTGTGTGGTTTTGGGCTTCACAGTATAAGTAGTTATTTAAAAGTATCATAGTGTGTCTAAACAAAGACAACAAAAATAGTGAGAGGACTAGAAGTCATGGCTTAGGAGCACCTGAGGATACTTGGTTTTTGGCTTAGAGAAGAGGAGGCTGAAAGGTGATGCCATTGCTGTCTACAACTTTCTCATGATGGGGAATGGAGCAGGAAGTCTTGATCACTTCTTTCTGGTATCCAGTGAGGGAGGCTTAAAGCTGTGTCAGAAGAAATTTAGATTGGGTATTAGGATAAAGTTGTTCACTGGTGGTCAAGAACTGGAAAAAGGTTTTGAGGGAAGTTCATGTTTATGTCCGAACAAGACACCATATTTCTTTGATCTAATAGAGAATATCAATTCCTTCACAAATTTTTATTTATTTAAAAGCCCCCGTCTTTGACTGAATTCATCTTCTATTTAATTTCCCTTCCCGTGAAGGAAAACAACTCATACTATCTGCCCACTTAATGTAAATACATTTTATAAATTACAGTACATTTTTTATTGACACACAGGAAAACACAATCAAAGCAGATGCAACCTAATTACTAGGTGACACAGAAAAGAGCTCACCAAGCCAGGCAGTGGTAGTAGACTGCTGTCACCTCTGTAACAAGAGACACTTCACATGAACCCAATTCCATCTCCTGAAACAGGAGAGGTAACCTCTGTTTAGAAAGTCCAGAGGATATACACAAATAGAGCAGATGATGTACATCTTCCCTATTACAGGAACACTCCAGTAAAGCACTGCTTCCACGATTTATCCTTTGAACTGCTAATAATAATGACAACAGCAATGTATGTATTTGTTAATCTTCAAATATATTATGAAACTTTTTTTCTCAAAACTTTTCTCTAGGCTACCCCGAACAATTCTCTGAACATCTTTTATGTGTCTGTGGCCATGGTTTTATTTTAAAATGTGCCATGGACCAGTATGTTTGGGAATCTGTAGTAAATAAGGAGAAATACTTAATGCTGAGCAGTTGCTGGGAGCCAAAATATCATACACTCTTCTTATTTACATATTTTTATACTTTACACAGTATTTAACTTTATAAATTTGCTACACAGCCATATTTTCTACACAATTATTTTACCAGGAGATATGATTTGAAAACATATGTGGTTCTTTCTAGAACAGTGCAGTAGTTAAAAGACACATCTATATCTGGTCTGCGGTCTCTGTGCAAAACTCCCATCTGTGTTAGTGGGAATTTTGTCTTGAAGTAAGAACTAATGCTAACTGCATAATAAAATGCAGATATTGAAAGATGTGTTAACAGAACACTAATTTGATAGAGTGTGTGTATATACGTATGCCAAAACCAAAATTTGCTGGTCAGAGTTGGAAAAAATGCTAGATTACATTACTAGAAATGATGACTTCTGTTTTGCCTGATAACCCTTCTAAGAGAGTACAAGGATCTTTTTTTCAGCTACTGATAACCTGTAATTTACAGTAACCTACCAATTCGGTGAACTGCTAAACACACACATAATGAGAGCATTAGGATACACATTCAGGAGGGACATATCAGCATCTTACTGTCACAACCAAACAGTCCCAAAGCTGTAGACCCCACATGGACAAAGACCCTGGAGCAACAGAGCTTCATCAGATCAAAAGGAGCTTCTGCAAGCAGACAGGGTGTCTGTGGGAAGCGCTATTTTCAGCCAGTACATGAGCAACAATGAGCTCTATTTCGGAGTATGTCTGTAGTAAATTTCCAGAAGAAGAAAGCCAATAAAGTTCAAGAGGATCGGCAGTATGTCTCTAAAATTTAAAATAACAACTTAAAGTTTACCAGATGGACTAGACATGTAATATATTGGATACAGGCTGGTTTTTCTCCCTTGAAGATATATTTATGAAAACCCATGTACCCCCAAATTTGTTGACTGAAGGATGAAGTAATAGTAGGCGATAACTCTTTCAGATAGAACTGCCTTTGCGGTATGTTGAAGCTCGGTGGTCACCCTCTAGCACTGAACCAAGGAAAAATTTTCTATTTCAGTGTGGGCTATGTGTTATAAGGAAGCACTGAATCCCAACATTACCTCCTAAGCTTCACCTTCTGTTTAAACGATCAGAAGAAGGATGAATAGTGTCAAAGTCTTTCAGCACCTCAGAAGTCCAATTTGACACCTGCAGAATCCTGACAACATGGAAATTGTTGGAGGTTTTGTGTCTTTGTGCCTCAGATGCCATGAATGGTTTCCTAGCTGGTCACTTGCTGCATGTTATGTTGTGTGTGCTTGGAGATCCTTCCTGGAACACATTTTAAGGATGAAGTCAGCTTCAATACATGGTCCTCCTTGTGCCGCAGTTAGGAAAGAAGAAAAGGTATTTTTCCTTTGATTTCCCTCAATGAGATTATGTTTCTGGTTCTTCAATGGTAGGACTTATCGCTTGAATAATTGCAACATGCACCAGACTTCCAAAACTGCCTACCAATGACCATAAGTGCCAAATATATGCAGAAACTGCAGGAACAAAGACATTGGTAGGTAATTTGCCTCCGTGTGCAATTACAGCAGCAGTTGTTCATACACGTTGCATGAATGTAGTTTTATGTATGCAATTATGGAAATCAAAGCCTAAGCTTGTACTGAGAAATGTAGATACCTTCCTAACTAAAAGTGATGCCAGCTCCACTCTCTACTTCCAGCTGACTGAAGAGCTTTTAAACCTCTTTTACTACATTGATTCTTCTAGCTGTCCATGCACACTGTGTCTTATAATATTATTCAATTGATCTACAGTTTCAAGGGCCAAAGCGGATCTCCAGAGAGAGGGAGAATAATTGCCCAAACTTATCAGTCATGTCAGATAAATGTCTACAACTCAGAGCGAACTCTTGTGAGTGGAGTTGGAGAAAGGAGTAATCTGGAACTCTTTTGAGTGTCTCATTGATGTGAGAATAGACCGAAGAAGCCCTTGTTTGGTGGTCCAATTGTTCAGTGAACACACACTGTTGAAGTTACTGAAGCATATCCATTAATCTGCGTGCTGCATGCTGAATAAAGGGATGAAAAATGCTTGATTCAAACCACAAAATGATTTATTTGTGTTACAGCTGGCTTGGTTTTTGTTTTTTGTTTTTGTGGTTTTTTTTAATCAGCAGTGGTTTGCTAGAACATATTTTGTGTCCAGAAATTCTCAATCAACACCTTTGTGGAATTCTGTCTTTTGTGTGCATTAAGGCTGCCCTCAGAAAGTGAATATCAAGTCTGAATAATGTAGCTACTAGTTCTGCTGAGTCTGTCAGGTACTGAAAGCTTCACTGTAACCTTAACTTTGCCTATGGGCCTACAACAAAGTTTCACCATGGAAAAATATGGTTTGCTTGTGCCCAACGTAAAGTCTAAATACCTCTGAATTAAAGAAGTTAATTCTGCCACTCATATTTATTTTGTGAACTCTTCTCATAACGAATTAAAAGCATTAACTCATCTCTCAAGGATACAGTGAAGAATATTGACTCATGCTCGGGTAAGTGCTTAATTACACTGTTTGCTTGCGGGAAAAAAAGAAAAAAAAAAAGCCCCACAAGTCAAAATGTCATTTCGGTTTCATAATTCCCATTTTCTTTAAGAAACTTCTATTTCAGATAGATAAGCAATGGTGGAAGTTACACTTCAGACTTAACTGGTCTAACTCCAGTGCAAATG
>VXBZ01002167.1:471831-583764 GCA_013399135.1 Heliornis fulica | reverse complement strand
CCCCCCCCCGCCCCCGCCGCGCAACCGGGAGGCGCTCGGCCCGCCGTTCTCCCTCAGGCGGCCGGGCGGGCGGCGGCGCCGTCCCGTCCCCTGTCACCACCCCCCCTTCCCCTCACAGTCCCGGCCGGGAGGGTGAGCGGGCATCCCACCCACCCCACCCGCACACCAGCATGCCCCGGCGAACGCTGGCCATGTCCCGCAAGCCCGAAGTTCGGGGCGCGGGGTTGTGTGTTTGCGGGAGGGTAGGTGTACAAGGGGACGCACACACGGCGGCGGCGGGGGGTGGCACAAAGCCGCTCGGCCGAAGGGGCGAGCAGCGCTGAGGTACCCGCTGGCGGGAGAGCTCCCCTCTGCGTTTTGCCGCTCTCTCAGAGAGTGATCTGAGGAATAAGCAGCTACGGTTCTACAAACGCCTCTTGAGATAAAACTTTACACGAGCCCTCTCCTGAGTCTTTTATCACCGGGGCTAC
Organism: Heliornis fulica; assembly: GCA_013399135.1. Lineage (NCBI taxonomy): Eukaryota > Metazoa > Chordata > Aves > Gruiformes > Heliornithidae > Heliornis > Heliornis fulica. The sequence goes on along the minus strand of VXBZ01002167.1, from coordinate 583,294 downwards.
TCAATTGGTTAAAACCGTCAGTGTTTAGCCCGGTTTTTGCTTTTGCTTTAACGAATTGCTTTTCCAGCACCATGAGCAAACATCAGCGTCTCGCCGGGAACCAGCCGAGGCTTCCCGGGCGCTGTACACAACCCGTCTGGCTGCCAATGTGGCAGGCCTGGGTGCTGTACTTCAATGGTGGGTGGGTATTGCTTGCAAGTCCCGCGCATCTTCCCTGAATTCAGTGGCTGAGCACAGCAGGACTGAAGTGCAAAGCACTGATCTGAATTTTAACCACATTGTAGTTAATATTTTTCCATCTTTTTAATATTTTTAAATATTTTTTAATATTTGTGGGGGGTGGAAACGGGGTAATCAATAATAATAATAAAAAAAAAAAAAACAAAAAACAACCCCCAAAACAAAAACAGCAAAACCAACAAAACAAAAACCCCACAAAAAAGTGCCTAAAACCAAAGAACCAAACCCACAGTTTTTCACAGACTAGGTAGTTTATCCCTGGCACTAGTATATACTACACGTCTTCTTCCTCCCATCTCCCCCCCCACCCAAGATGTAAACAGTATATTCATATAGGGCTTCATATAAGAGTCCAGTTGCTGATTTCATTGGAAACAGAGGGTTAGTTGTTGGGCTAATGCATTATTCGCTCTTGGCTGGGTGTATTTTACTTTACAAGACTTCTGTTGCTGCTGTTGCTGAGTTTTTCCAGCTTTAAATCAGATTTGGATTTAAGTTCTCTGAGATACTTATTCATGTTCCATGATAAGAAGAGAATTAGTTATTGTCATGTTCATGCTCTGAAATTCACAGAAACAATGAAGACATCGGTGTGGTTTTGTGCATAATTTAATGAATTTGAGCACAATTTTTTCATGAGATTTCAGTGGAAGTGTGTGTGTCTTTAGTAATTTACAGCAAAAATGTAGTTCAGATTGTTGAGTGTAGGCAAAATCCAGAGCCCCCAATATCAGAAAAGCATTTTTCCGCCTTGCAGAACATGGGGTTAGGATACATGAAGGTCACTGGTAAACAGTTGCAGCAAGGCGGTGTTGTATCTCCAGTTACTCCAACAGTGTTTGCCCATATTAGCCCAATGTTTCTGAAAGCAGCATTTGTTCCTGAATCATTACATACCCGTGCAAGATTTTTGGCCTTTATTGCCCAAATGCAATTTCAGTACTGTGTGATTCACATGCTCTCTCTGCTTGTAAAGCAACCAAAATTGACCAGAGCTTTCTAAGCAGAATTTCCTATTGACACCACTGGAGAATCTGCTTAAGAACTGATGGTATCATACGGCTGATAGAAAGTAGGCTATGCATAAGGAGAAATATCTGGATGAATAATAGCATTTCCTTAAAAAAAAAAAAATTAAAATAGAGCAACCAGCAAAAAGTTTTGCTCTAATTCAATGCTCATCAAACAGTTCCTTGCCAATAATGTAATCAAAATATTTTGGCAGCTTTCTTCAGAAAACAGTCAATAGCAAGTTTTTCTGTTTGTTTGTTTTTTAATCAATAAAACAGTTTCAGGTTTTGGTCAAGCAGTATTCTGGGAATTTTTCCACCAGCTGTCAAGCTGTTTGCTGGAATGATTTCTGTTTCATTACTCAACCAGCTTGAGGGTTTTTACTCCTGTGGTATTTGGCAGGGCAAATATTTTCAATACCTGCAACTGACCATCTTATTAACTGTGAAAAATTTCACTTGAACATTAAACGGTGTTCTGCCAAAGAATCACAGCAACTTATTCCAGAGTACATTACTCAATCACAAGTCTTAGGCAAAATTCTGATGACCTTTGCCTGCTTGCAAAATGCAACATTAATGCACTCCCCCCGAATTCTCTGTTGAGTAATGTGGGTTGGTTTTTAAAAGAAACCCAAGAGTTTCAGCAAAAGAGTTCTTATACTTGGGATAATGATATTCAAAGGGACTCACCTTGCAACCTTTAGACACACGGGTGGTTAACTCTTACTTATATAAGGACAACAAGGACTACTTGTATGCATAAGGGTTGCAGGGTCAAAGACTCAAAGGCCCCCTATACGACAAAGCATTTAAGAGTCGGAATTTAGTCTTTTGCTGTATAGAGCTGGAGTGCTGAGCCAGGGCCATTTCTGACATGGTGGCTGATGTTCCTGGAGTTAAAGGGATTTGTAAGGATCCTAATTTATGGTTTCAATACAAAATTGGGAAAGTATTTGGAAAAGGGGGAAAATGTGAGAAATAAGGAGGTTGAAATGTATTAAAACGTGAATACAGGCCAGTAGCAACGACGCTACCTCTAGATCTTTCAGGTAGACTTCTCCAGGATCAAGGAGAACTAACAAGAAGCCCAGACTAACAAAAAGTCTGGGCTTCTTGTACACCTTATATATATTGGCATTTCTTACAATGAAATTTTTGCCATCAGCACCAGTTTTTCACAGAAATTAATTTGTTTGTCAAAACTTCCTTTGGGAAGGCATCCAGCTTCAAAGGGGGAGTTCAGGACTGAAACAGAAAGAGCTTTTCATCAAAACACCACACTATAGGCAGACCAGGGCACCATCTGCTCCACAGGTGGAAGCTGAACTTTGATCTATCACATCTGAGAAAGGTGAACGAATCACCACTGACTACTCTGTGCTGTGGTCTCTTTTCTTTTTGTAATGGAAAAAATTTTATTTTCACAGGGAGTGAAAAAAATATTCAAAAAACCCAAAAAGTAAATGTTTCAAATGTTTCATGCAGAGGAATTCTGACTTTCCTTCCAGTTCTTCCTATATAACTTGGAAATCTGAAGGCACTTCATACTTACACAAAAGATTCTCTAAAGGCCAAGGTTTGGCCTGTGTGAAACTCCTTTTTATTTCAATCTTGAATTACTTAAAGTTTAATAAATTGGGATATAGCTTTGACCAAATAAAAAACCCCTAAAACTAAAAAATGGGAACTTTAATTTGTCCGATATTACAGAAACCCAGTTTGCACCAGTAGGTCAATATTTACATTCCAAATCTGTTATCCAGAGATGTATCCCTTAGCCATAAACATTCATTCAGAACTGCAGTAGAAGCATAGGAATGCATCAGACTTGAAGGTAGCCTTGGGTAATTTTTAAATGGCAAAAAGGCTAGTAAAAAAGGCAACTCAGTTTTCTAGTCTTTGGATTCAACAAGTAACTCCCACTGTTTGGGCAGATAGCCTACATTGCCGAAGAGCGTGCTTGTGGCACCTAAGTAGAAAAATAAATATAAAATAACTTTTTCATCTGCAGAGACTCAGACAGGCATATATTTACCCTGTTAAAAAAAAATAACAAAACCCCCAAACCAAAAAAAAAAAACCCCAAGCAAAAAGCAAATATTTCTACAGCCATTTTTAGCATAGGTTTTGGATAAAATTCAGTTGTGGTGAAGGTTATTGCATTCCCTGATGACGTCAATTGGGAGACGGCTCTGCTTACCATGCCTCTTATATCTGTGCTTAGGAGCTAGATAAACAGTGTAATAGTGTTAAGGACATTATTATAAACAACTAGGGGATAAGAAACTCTCGGGAGCTGAGATTATTTTGCTCTTGCTGGATGGAGAAAAGGTGGCGTGTGCCCTGCTAGCTCCAAGCATGGCTTTAATCATGCATTGGAACATGGAAAGAAACTTCTTCCTGGAACACTTATTTGGAAACACGGTAAGTGGCATCGGCTATTGCCGTTGTTTCCAAAATACAGGACAGCGAGTGGGAGAATGGCTGAGCCTCAGGAAGCCCAGTAGCATCCTCTTGGCATAAGCAGCTCTCCCATATTACGTTAAGGGCAGATTTTCTGAGACTGGAGCGCTGCCCGGTGTGGTTCCTGCTGGGCATCCCTCCACTCTGGGGAAAGTGAAATGCGATCTCTGAGGATGACAGCATTCCTCCAAGACCGATTACAAAAGCTGCATTGCCTGCTTAGGCCATGACATGGCTGGAAGCTTTGGAAGGGATGCAAACCAGGGTGTAATAAAAGTCTGGCCGAGCTTCACATCTAGGCTGTCAGGTAGGAGGGGACCCTGTGGAACTCATGGTCAGAAGGAAGAAGGAAGGAATGACTGGGTTTTTCCTCTCCTTGGTGCAATGAAATGTTGCCAGTCAGTGCTATCTTTCTGGAAGTTAGTAGAATTGCAGCCATCTGGCTGAAATATTGTAGATTTGGGGATTTTTATTTTTTTTTTCCACATTTACTGGCCCCTAGTTGTTCTGAGGCATCAACACCATTTCCTTCTGCTCAGCTATTCATTCCTTGTTGAGCTAGGCCAGTGCTGGAAATCATGTTCATGTAGATTTTCCTTCTTCTCTGATTCTATCATTCAAAGTTCTGCTCTGACGAAATGCTAGTAACTGAACAGGCCTTCCACCCAAGGCATGCGTTCATATGCATTCTGAGACATAATTCATGGCACCGTATGACATTACCCTTACCCCAAACATGTTTCACTGCTATGGGAAATAAATACCAGTGTTTAAAACAACAACAACAACAAAATCTTTCCTGACTTGTTGAGAAGTAATTCCAGGCCCTGAAATTCCTTTGCTCATGCTGCAAAAAAGGAGCCATTTTGTCAATGCTGTGACTGTGGGTCCAGGTGAGAGGAGAAAAGAAAGACATTGTTGGAAAAAGGGTCTGCCTAACATCTAACACCTGCTTACACCTACTAGCACAGAGGTGGGTGCCTGGGAGAGGAGCATGTGCTCAGGCAGCACTGACAGAGGCTGAGGAAAAGTGATCTGTGTGCAGCAAGTCCCAGGGCAAAGCACCATACACAATATTGATGTTATTACTGACTAATGCACTGTCAGCTCCTCTGCATATCCCAGGTAATTTCAGCGGTGCTGTTGTAAGGTCACAGATGCAAGGAGTCCACAGAGAGGGGGGTGCAGTCAGACCCACTGTTCTGAGATCATCGCAAATGTTTCTAACAGTTACTATTTATTTTGGTGCTTCAACCTTTTCTCTGATTTTACAGTGACAAAATTAAGTAAGAGAGAAAGAGGGATAGAGAGAAATAGAGAGAAATAGAGAGAAATAGAGAGAAATAGAGAGAAATAGAGAAAGAGAAATAGAGAAAGAGAGAGAGAAAGAGAGAAAGAGAGAGAGAAAGAGAGAAAGAGAGAAAGAGAGAAAGAGAGAAAGAGAGAAAGAGAGAAAGAAAGAGAGAAAGAGAGAAAGAAAGAGAGAAAGAGAGAAAGAGAGAAAGAGAGAAAGAAAGAAAGAAAGAAAGAAAGAAAGAAAGAAAGAGAGAAAGAAAGAAAGGAAAGAAAGAAAGAAAGAAAGAAAGAAAGAAAGAAAGAAAGAAAGAAAGAAAGAAAGAAAGAAAGAAAGAAAGAAAGAAAGAAAGAAAGAAAGAAAGAAAGAAAGAAAGAAAGAAAGAAAGAAAGAAAGAAAGAAAGAACCTGAAAATTTTGTCATTGCTGTGGCAAACAACAGCATTTGGCATTCCACAGAACCTTTCAGCCACTGTGTTATTCACTGTACTTAAAGTCTACTTGAGTAAAAATGTTTCAGAGTAAAATGTCAATGTTTATGCTCAGCTGGCCCCAGATCTATAGGTTTAGAAGTATTTTTTCCATGGGTTCCTGATCTCCACACATTCTTCATTCTGTACGGCTGCAAGCCATGCCTCATAAAGGTGAGAAGGTGGCATAACTCTGCAGACTTAAAACCACAGTTCGTCACTGTATGCTTTCAGTTTTGTGTAAGGCCAAAGATATGGGCAAATTCCAGTTAGTTTAGTAGGTTCCATGGGCTGGCACCACCCAAGTAAGGGAAACCCACGGAATATGGACTTCAAATCAGAATATACGTGTTTTCCAGCATGGTTCATGTTCACAAAAGCTGTAACAATATGTTTCACCTATTCAGATGACTTTGGCAAAAACTTTATATGAAGAAAAATAGAGATTCGGGCTAATTCAAATTCCAGTCAGAGAACAGTATATTACGATGGGTAACATGGATGGCAGGAGTTTCTGTATTTTAACACCTCACATAATTGTGTAGTATTTGATGCAGTAAACTACTGTATCTTATACTGCAGAGTACTGTTGCAGCTACTACTGTTGCAGAGTGAAATGTTATCAGAGCTTGGGGCTAAAAGCAGGAGTTACTCTTCAGTATTTCTGTTGACATATGAACACCAACTATTTCTGGGAAGAGAAGACAGAAGAACAAGGTGCAGTATTTTTTAAGTGTACCCAGTGAGTTTTTAAAACTTAGTAATCTGTTACAATTTTGTAATGATATGCTCTTTTACAGCGTTTTAAAATGCTCATTTTATTAACAACACATCAAACTTCATCCGGTATCAGAAAAAATGAGATTTCGCGTGACACTTTAATTTCTCTTTTTACTTTTGATTTAGTCTTCATTGCTTTCTACTTTTCTAGTTTCTAATCAATTCCCCAATACTTTCCTCAATTTGGAGAATGTAACACTAAAAAAAACACTTGTATTTAATTAAATTATAAAGCTGCAATTAGAACTTAACAACCAATAAACATAATTTGAATAAAGCAATTATTGCTCAAAAGGTAATTTTTCCAAATATCTTCTGAAATAGATGCTGGCATATTTTCTTTGGCTTTCAGTGTGAATTCTTTGCATAGTCACAAAATGAAACAATACCTCTTTGAGATTAGTTTGCTCTGTGAATTCCTAAATAGTTGTTTTGGTTTTGTTTTAATTTGTTCCCTTTTGAGCACCTTTGCTGCAACCTGTAGCCACTGCTGTTTGTTCCAGTGTAAGTATCAAAGGCCTGGCAACTGTAAAACAGGTGAGGATGTTTACTACTATACCTTCTGCTCACCTACTGTTCATGTGTACTTTCCTAATTAAACTCAATCCCATATCTTCTCTGTGAGAACTCCCCATTCACACCAACACATCTTCATCACCAGCCCTTGGCTTAGTTCCCTTCACTGCACCCTGTGCTACCTAAAAATGAGTGCTAGTCTTTTGCTTTGCTTCCCATGCCACATACATCACTTCACAAGCACTGCTGACTTTCCTTTCTGCTTCTTTTGTCATGACACAGGTTTTCCCATGTCTTTCACAGTTCACACACAGGATCTTGAGCTTCTTCTTCACTGACATGACTTCTCTGAAATACCTTGTCACAAACAGAGGCTGACCAGCTTCTCTCCGACTCTGCCTCCAGGCCCTCTTTGTCCCCTTCAGTTGTGGTCCCTGAAGTGATGTCTGAGCTGTATGAGAAGATTTACATGGAGAGCAAACATTTGTCTCTATTCTTTACCAAAATTTGCTTTATCCCTGTGCAGTGGCACATCAGGACTCTTCTTTCATACCAGCTCCCATGAGTCCCAGACCTTTTGTGGGGGTAGGATCTCACTATGAGAGTACAACACACGTGCCTTTTCCTCTTGGAAGTGGAAGACCCTGATTACCTTTATGTTCACCCTGCTCAACTTTCATTCTGCTCACCTCATAACACTGCTGAAGTAAAAAGAGAGAAAGGGACCTACCAGGAAAAGCTTCTCCATCTTCATCTTCTCCCCATTTTTAACTGACCTTGAATGATAAGGGGTGGATACCTTCTCCTTGCTTAAAATGGTCACTGCAGAATATCATGGATGCTCTCCATCGGTGAAAAGGAAAGCATTTTACATTAATGCTGTCTATGTTATGTCTATTCTGTAGAAAAAGAGGGCTTTGCTGTGTGATACTGCATAACAGCCCTTTCAATAAAATATAAAATAATCTGCAAACTTCCAAATCCTTGTACAAGAATTTAGCCATGAGGCTTTTACTGCTACTAATAGGAGTCCTTCAACTAAATCTCTACACCTTTCTGTAATAATCTACAGAAGAAGTAATGTTCTGTAATACCATTCAATCTCTATTTTTATGTCATGCCACTGTCTAATATTCCTCAGTCCATGGCAAATATGCCTTCAGAAAATAGCCTGAGATGGGACAGAATAAGATCCATGATCAAATGAGAATCACTCAATGAAACAGAATTCTTTCTAGCGAGTTGATAAGCCAGACCACAAGGATATAAAAAGTGCAGGGATGGTTTGTGCCAGGTACAGTCTCTAGTTGGAAGATTTGGCTCTAAAAACCCATGAGGAAAAGAACTCATTCTGTCCACTGAGTGGAAAAAAAGAAAAGGCAAGATATTTGAAAGAAAATGGAAGCTACCTGAATGATACCCTTCACTTTAATTGCTTTCAAAGCCACCATTGGATGGCTGTGGAGCAAACCCAGAAATGCACAGAAAGGTAAAATGTTCAGCCAAATTCAGAAATGGAGAAGTTTATGGGTTATCTGAAGTCTTAGTTGAGTCTTGCAGAAGCTGTCTACATGGTAGGAAACTTTAAAGTGATCTTAAAGCCCAGCCAAGAGAGTTTGTTTTTTTTTTTTTTTTAATTCAATGGTCTCCACAAGTTCATCTTCTTTGCCTTGGGTACAAGAAGCCAAATGATGTATGTTCTGAGATAATTGACTGAGAATTTCACAGAAGGTCTTTTGCAATTAACTTCTGAGAGGAAAACAGAGAGATTCCATGTAATGCTGCTGACCAGTGGAAACGGCTGTTGTAGGGTAACACACAGGTTTGGTACATGTCCTGCTGGGGTGACATCGAACAGCAGTCTTCAACAGGCCTACCTAGAAGTTCAGCATCCCATTAGCACTGGTAGGAGTGAGTTATTGTCTGTGACATGCCATTGCTGAAGCCACAGATCTGAGAAGCCCTTTCTATCTGTTCCTTAGTTCCACTGAGGCTGCTCATGACTGGGTGAAACACAGGTAAAAAGTTAATAGATTACAAAATAACATAAATCAGAACACTGGCTTTTTCTATACACTGAATGCCCTATAAGAGGCAACACATTCTCTAGAGTTAGAAGTCTCCACTTTATACTAATTCAAGGAAAAACAGACATAGAATTAGTGCAATAAAATTAAACAACATTAAATTGCAGAAAATGCTATTTAACAAACATTCGTAGAAACTGGATCTTAACGAATTGATTTGGCGTACTTATAGGTTTGGTTCGAACACTAATAATTTCAATAGATACAAGCTTGAATAAGATTTGACTAATCTCCACAGTGTTTGGAGACTCTCTGAAGTTGCAAGAAAAGGCCCAGATGCCAAAAAATAAAAATTCTAAACCCTTACGAATGGCAAACATTTCATAGAGTAGGTCACTGGTGCAAAATAGAAAAGTGCATCACTTAATTGTTCAGATAATAAAAAATATGTTTGGAAATTACTAAATAAGTTACACATTCAAGAAATAGGCCAATCACATCTAGAGAATGAACAAACTTTTCCAAGAGAGAAAGAATTACTGTAAAGATTGGCTTCATATCAGATCTGCATCCTGGAGCTCACAGGTTACTATATTTTACAGCATTAAGAAAATTCTCATTCACATATATTGTAAATTAAGAAGTGGAATAAAAGAAATTCAGGGTCTTGTCTTTTTTGTTGATGGTGTTTTATTTAACAGATGACAACAATTTAAATATTTGTTCAGATCAGCTTTCTAAGCATTAAGAAACTAATGAAAAGTTACATAGATTTTAGGGAAAAGCCTGAAAAATGAGGTTGAAAAGTAAATCTTCCAGTGGAAGATTCAAGAGACTTGGTCTACTTAATTTATCAAGAGATAACTTAATCACAGTCCTTAAATACCTACATGGGAAACAGAAATTTCATAAAAAGATGGCTCTTCAGTTGAGCTAACAGAAGTGTAATAATCGATGGAAATTGAAGCTTGACAAAATTAAGTTAAAAATTAGTGTAGGTTTTTTTGACAGTGAGGGTAATGAGCCACTAGAAAAATGTGTCAAAGACTTCTATGGGTTCTTTAGGAATTTTTCAATAATTTTTGCTTTTTTTTTTGAGAATTTGCTGTGGTTTTTGAACAGGTTTCATTTTAGAAAAGTCCATCAGCCCCTTTTAAACAGGTCATCCTGTGTGATCAAACCATTCCCCAGGAGCTCTGGACTCTGCAGAATTCACAACAAAATGATTAGTGCTCAAATGTTTGGACATTTGAAAACAAAACAAAAAAAATCATCTTCCAGGATTGGAAAAGATAGTTGCAGATTACACATTGCTCATGGACTTTCTGACTCAGATGAGTTCAAATGAAGCAGTGTAATAGGGAGTTATGAAGTAGCTGCCCCAAATCACTTGATATACAACAAAATAGCAAAGCAATATGGGTTTTCATTATCTGAATGCTACGAGTAGTGCCTATACTGAAAGCAGGTAAGAAAGCTGTGTAAAGGCTTCATTAGTGACAGCAAATTCTAGTGTGGAAGTTCAGCTGATGAATATCTAAATGATTTTGCTCTGGGCTTTGGGGTGATGGTGTTTCCAATTAAAGGACTCCAAAATGATACAGGACCTCAGGCTTTAAAAAAAAAGCATATTATGAAACGTAAAGAGAATTATGTTATTTTGCTTAATAGTAAAACCCGGATTGCAGCTTAGGTAGCTGTCTCACCTTTAAGGACATTTGGGTTCAAGAATCTTCTTCAAGTTTATACTGTGGTTGGCAGGAGTTGTGGATTTAAGTTGCTTTGAAATAGAAAATATGTCTCAGGTTACCCACCTCTTAGATGGTTGCTCAAACAGTCATAATATTATACTTAGGACTATTTATTTTTCCAAAGCATTGAACATGTCTATCACTAACTGATAACATGCCTATCACTAATTGCCCTGGTTACACAATTACAACATGTACATGGGTGCACACAAAGGTGCACATTGACTGCACCTGGAATATTGTGTCCTATTCTGCCCCTCAGTGCAGGAAGGACCTAGAACTCCTTGAAAGAGTCCATCACAGGGCCACCAAGATGATGAAGGGAGTGGAACACCTTCCTTATGAGGACAGGCTGAGGGAGCTGGGTCTCTTTAGCTTGGAGGAGACTGAGCGGTGAACTCATTCATGTTTAAATATGTTAAGGGTCAGTGTCAGGAGGATGGATCCAGGCTCTTCTTAGTGTTGGCCAGTGATAGGACAAGGGTCAGTGGGTCCAATCTGGAACATAGAAAGTTCCATCTGAATATAAGGAAGAACTTTTTCTCTGTGAGGGTGATGGAGCACTGGAACAGGCTGCCCAGAGAGGTTGTGGAATCTCATTCTCTGGAGACATTCAAGACCAATCTGGACATGTTCCTGTGTGATTTAATCTAGGTGATCCTGCTCAGGCAGCGGGGTTGGACTAGATGAACTTTCAAGGTCCCTTCTGACTCCTAACATTCTGTGATTCTGTGATTATGTGATCCTGCATGTGAATCCCAGACATACAGTAACTGTATTCTTGAACAAAGACACAATCTTGAGCACACCCTTGTTTGATAGTTCATATTAAGGAGCTAATTAACATTTCCTGTTTGTTCCTCCATACCCACACCTCTTCTATCCTATCTGGACATGCAGAATACCACGCATCCCACAGTTAAGCACCAAACTCCTCATTTGGTGCAAGGAATCTCTGAATATCAAATCTTCTGTGCCCCAGTTGAGCTCTGGCATGCAGTAATCATATGTGAGGAGATGGGTGAGGGCATATCAAGTCAAACACATCAGCAAGGACTACCTTGAGAAAATGGGGAAGGAAAGAGAAAATACTTGTTGGAATGCATCACAAATGCGTTTGACATTAAAACCAAGATGAAACCACAACAACAACAAAAAACCACCAAAGCAACTCCAAACCCAAGAAAGAAACCTCACACACCTTTTTTTTTAACTTTTTGCTTGATTATTTTTACTCTGGCTCACTTGCTCCCCAGTGCAGTTCACCACATCAAAAGTGAGAGGGGATTGTGAGCTGCCTAACCTGTCCTTCTAGTATGATTACTGAAAGATAAACACACAAAACTATTCTGTAAGTGGAAGAACACACTATCAGCAGTCTTACATACATTCAATTCTGCTTTAAAAACTCCATTAGATAAAAAAAAAAAACAACAGTGATTTTTCCTAATCATGCCAAGTCAAAACCAAGATTTTAGCAATAGTTGCAGAAATAAGACTAACATCATACTGAAAAAAATTGGAAACAACAGAGAAAATTAGGCAAAGAAAGGACATGATTTCTAGGGATTCATAGGAAATTCTGGACATTCTTATAAATCCAACCTATGGCATAATAAAAGAATTAACCATAATTTAAAATTTTCCATGAAGCCAGGAAAAAGTCACAGCTGAGGGAAAAGGCATGACTCAAGAACAAATCAAACCACATGTTATCTTCATGTCCTTCTTTGGCAATTCTAATGAGGAACTGTAGTTCCAAGTGAGGATTGGGAGGAAAGAAATTGGAAAAATTAATGATTTAATCAGACTGGTAAACAGGTTTTGTAAAAATTACACAGGAGAGGATGTATCTGGCCAGGTCACTCACAGTGCAAGTATACACTATGTACTTGTTTTGATAAAGAAGTGGAAATTTGTTGCAAAGCCAAGATGAGAATTTTTTGATAGAGTCTTTTTCCAAAGGAAAGCTGCAAAGTTCTTATGTAGGACAAATCAGCATATGAATACTTCAGCAGTATAGACAATATATTTCAACTCAGCACAACAGGTTTCAAGGTTTTCTGAACAATTTTGACTTTTCTTCTTGTCATAACTCCCTACTTTAGTGTAACTACAAATATACTAAAGATCAGGAGAGAACTAAAACCTTTGCATACAAGCTACACAGTTTTTAACATTTTTATTTCCTAGAAAATTATTTCTATTCATTGCAGACTTTTTCCTTGCTATCCACTCTGCTCTAGAACAAAAAGCTATTGAGGAGCTGGGGAATTTTTCCTGAAATGGAAAGCTTGCATCCCAGTCCAATATAACAGCTACTGATTTGCCATATGGATTCTGAGCGTGCCAGTTTACTAGGTATAAGCGATCCATTTGGGTTATTTGTCCTAATTTACTGACATATAAAGTGTGCATGAGGCTATGGTAATAGCAAGGGGGAAGTCACACTGAGGTAATTCTGCTTACTAAGCTGCTGCAGAGGCACCACTGGGTATGTCATCACCGCACAAGGCAGCGGAACAGAGAAATCCAGCCCAGCTCTGAATGACCTGCCACACACAAAGTGGGGGTCCAGGAGCTGTGTCAGTGTGGTACTCCATACGGGCTAATACAGGGATGTCTCGTCAGGGTTGATTAGTCCAGACAGAAGAAATTAACATGGCCACATGTTTTCTGGTGTTTGAACGAGCTCTGTGGACAGCCCCATTGTGCCCAGATTTGTGTGAGCTGACCAGTAATGCCTAAAGCAGAATTTCTAAGAACTGTCATAAGAGGTTTCTTCTGAATTTTTAGGGATGCTGGAGAACTCATGAGGAGACACATTTATGCTTTGTAGATCTATTAATGAAGGTTGAAAAACCGTCTTTCACCTGGACTGAAAATATCTGAAACAGTCTTGATTAGCACTAAAAAAAATATCTCTGCACGAAACAAAAAGCCTGATTTTCTTTGCACAGCACTTTTGTATACCTGGGGAGAGCAGTATTTGAAAGTGGTTGAGATTTTAAAATATAGATAATCTCTTTCAGGGTCTACAGACCTCAAATTAGAGAGGTAGATAAACATGAAAACTTAAACTTCATGCAATACTCAGAGGATAAACACTATGGTAATCAGAGGACAAGGCTGCCACACAAAGCATCTCCTTTCGATGAAAATGCCTATCACTGTGCTCTGTACTAACTGTAATTTCCTAAAGACTGGAATTTTCATGCCAGATAGATCATGTTGTTATAGTCCAGTTGGAAGGCAATAAAGTCCCGAGTTGCCAAGACCACGTCATCATCCAATTGCTTCACCATCTGCTAATAACTCGGTGTCGATGAAAAACCCAGGTGCATTCCTAAATATAGTAATGATCTAACAACTTGTCACCATGTCTTTTCAACCAGAGAAGGCTGAACCGGAACATTTTGCTGAAGAGCATCATAAATATGAATAAGTGACAAAAATAATAGTGATAACAGTAACTATGTGGCCTTATCTCCTAAATAACCCAAATGCAATTTAAAAATGTTTAAAAAAGCATATACAAGAATTATTTTACTGGCTGGCCTGTGGTAGGATGTGGCATTTTTAACAGTATGGAGGAGTGATATTGCTGTCTTAAGAAGGGGAAATGCAAAATGATATATACAGCTACTCTGGGGACTTGAACATGCAGGAGAAAAATAACTATGACTCTTCTCACAAACCAAAGTAAGAGCAGAATCTGTCTCCTAATGATTATGAAAGTGCAGCTGCCCCATTTAACTACTTAAAGATAGTCAAATCCGGAGCTATAGGAATCAGCCTTCCTTTGACACTACAATTTACAAATTGCCTTATGGCAATAGCTTCTGCTTCTGTCCAGATATATCCTCTGGATAGAGGGGCTGGTCCCTACATTCCCACCACCTGAGAACGGCTTCTTCAGAACATTCTGGAGTCCCTGTCCTTGTGGACGCATACAGAGAGGATCATACGTAGGAGTTCCCGGAGTGAGGGTACGCAGCTCGCTTTGGGAAGGATGGGCGGTGGCATAGAGCGGGAAACCTGCCAGTTAGATAAATACCCCATTCAGAAGCTTCATTAATCATCGTGGGGCCATCCGGAAAGCCTGCTGAAGCCAATGGAAACCCTCTTAATGACATCATGCTGTTTTGGATTTGTATTACTGAATCACTCTAATGTCTTAAGCTGTCCTTGGAAGATGTTTGACACTGTTTTATAAGATTATCTGTTTCATGTTTTCTTGGAAAAAATTAAATGAGTCCTTCACTGCATCTGACCATTTCTTATGTGACATATAATTTGAAACATTTACATCTTCAGCAAAAGAAATATGATTATGAACAAATATGAAACAGCTTCTGAGGGGTTTGTNTTTTTTTTTTTTTTTTAATATGATTTATAACTTTTTTATGTTTACTTCAAGTTTGCTTCCCAAAATTACTCTTAGTTTCCTCTAAAAATTGCCATTATTCTTTGGCTATTATTTTATTGTAAAATTATTTACTCATTTTCTGTTTAGAAAAGCTTTTCTGGAATGAAATAATCTTTCAGAACAGTGTACCTTCTTAGGTTTCCAATATTAACTAACCACTCAGGGTGTGATCTTGTTGAAGTCGGAGCATTTTCTATTATACAGGAGTGGAAATATTTAGCTTCTCTCTCCCCTGTCAGAAAACAAACCACATCCTGGAAAAAGAAATGTTTTACACAGGATTTATACATGATAAGAAATTCATTCCACAAGTGGAGTAAGACCTTTAAAAGACCTTTATCTACCTCACAGAATAAATTTGATATGCCTTACAAACCATTATGTGAACTCTTCCTCTCAGTGTATGCAGATGCAACTCTCCTAAGTGCCAACACCATTAATTTCCATTTCCACAATGAAATCGGGTGTGCAGGGGGACAAGTTTATTGTAGTGCACTTGTATATGATTACATATGAGACTGTAAAAATTTAACATTTATTTAGCTTTTTCTAATAAGCTTTTCAAAACCTAGTAAATCTGATTTGCTTAAAACATCTGTTTGTTCTGGAAGATCATTCGATAGGGTTGGGCATCCTGCTGGTGGGGCTGCTGAGACTGTTTAAGAGCCTGGTTGGTACTCCCAGTGCATGTTACAAAAGAGCTATTCATTAGGAAGCTTCTGGTGTGCATAGTTTGCAAACACAGGATACTGAGATTTAGTTTTACGTGTGCAAACTGTTTCTCTAGAAGCTTTTCCTAGAAATTTTGTTGACAGGGTGTACCTGAGATGCCTGAAGGGTGGGATGGTATTAGCAGTGCAAGGGAAAAAAAATCACAGAATCACAGACTGGTTTGGGTTGGCAGAGACCTCAAAGATCATTTAGTTCCAACCCATGGCCATGAGCAAGGACACCCTCAACTAAACCAGGTTGCCCAAAGCCCCATCCAACCTGGCCTTGAACACTGCCAGGGAGGGGGCAACCACAGCTTCTCTGGGTAACCTAACTCAGTGTCTCACTACCCTCACAGAGAAGATTTTTTTTCTAATATCTAAGCTAAATCTTCTCCCTTCAGCTTAAGGCCATTACCCCTTGTCCTAGGTGGTTCACAGCCTTTCTTTCCCACTATGTGTGAATGGGGTTACCGTCTCAGAACTAAGCCACATGCAGCCACTTGGCCACTCTGCCCTGATAGGATATGGGAGAGAATCAGAAGGGTAAACCTGAGAAAACTTGTGGGTTGAGATAGACACAGTTGAATAAGTAAAGCCATGCTCACAAGCAGACAAGCAAGGAATTAATTTACTGCTTCCCACAGGCAGGCAGGTGTTCAGCCATCTCCAGGAAAGCAGGGCTCCATCATGTCTAACGGTTACTTGGGAAGACAAACACATATGTCTGTACAGCTTTATACAGTGAGCATGACATCATATGGTATAGGATATGCCTGTGGTTAGTTGAGGTCATCTATCTCGGCTGTGTCCCCTCCCGACTCCTTGTGCATTCCCAGCCTCCTTGCTGGTGGGGTGGGGTGAGGAGCAGAAGAGGCCTTGGGGCTATGTAAGCTCTGCTCAGCGGTAACAAAAACATCCCTGTGTTACCAGCACTGTTTTCAGTACAGATACAAAACACAGCCCAGACTAGCTACTACGAAGAAAATTAACTCTAACCATAGTGAAAAACAGCACACACAGTAGCTTGGTATTTTTTAGTTGTTAAATATTTAATTCAAGTAACCGTCATGTGACTTTTAGAAATTTCTGTGTTAAAGGGCAACTTAATGTATCTGAAGGTGGAAGGGAGTAATAGACATATGTGAAGAGTTTGGGAAACATGGGTTTGGTTCACAGCATTACAAAGGTTAAATAATGCAGTAAATAATTAATTAATAACAAATTACCCCATTTTGGTAAGGATACCATCAAAACTTGGGACATAGAGGAATGTGACATAGGGAAAAGACATGTTACCAGGACAAGGTACTGGAGGTCTGATACAGCCTGACTTCACTACTCCTGTGGTGTGCAGTGGAGGTAGGTAGAGTTTTGGAGCTGCCCTGAGCTTGAGCAGGACCAAGACAACAAGACAGAAACCTGCAACATCTCCTGCACTTCCTTTATTTCCACTATGTCCCAGGACAATTGGGAGATAGAGAAAGGTGGGCATCAGAATAACACTGGGAACTTCCAAAACTTTATCAAAAGAGTAATATTACAAAGTGACTTAATGGATTGCCTGGCAGAATATGTACTAATACTTCCCCAAAAATTTACTACCAGATACTTTTTTCTTTTTTTTGTAATGGACTCTTTGTTGAAACAGTGTCTTGAGGAAGGCAAATGGGTGTAAATAAAGTCAATCCATATTTCAGTATTTTCAGAAATACATATCCTAAATCAGTTCCCCAATATCAGTAGTAAAAAAACCCAAACCCCAAAATCTTTTTCAAAATCAATGAGATGGTAGTAGATTGCTTCCCAAACTAGAGTGATTCTGAAACCGTTTTTATCAATTTAATTGCAATAATCAATGTGGTTGATAAGATTTTTTTCTTGCTGATTTATATTGGTGTGTACCTTGGATGGACACATTTGAGAAATTTTGTCTCCTTAAGATAGTATGGGCCTATTGCTTTTCTCCTATACCAAGCAGATCAATAGTTACACTGAATAAAGCTTGTGTGAGAAGAGAATCAACTCTGATTTTCAACAATACTCCTGGCTTTAGACACAGTGGCTGCAGGAAATCTGCTTCTCTGACTCTTCAATTCTAGCCTCTAATACACTCTCTTTGCTGGCCTCATGACAATTTGCTGAAGTAGACCCCCTGAGACCTTGGGTCATGAGGCTTATTTCACTTTGTATGTTTTTCCTTAGATGTGAATCCAGGTTGATTCTTGGGTGTGACACCTACTTCTCCAGAGGAGCAGTGAGATACCAGGGCAGCTGAATCACTTCCCACTCAGGTGAAGCCCACCAAAAAAGCTCCCCTGATGTATGTCCACCTATTTAAGCAATTGGGATTGTTGTGAGGAACAAGCTTTCTTAGATTATTTCTGTTTGGGAATAAAGTGATAAAGTGCTTTTTCCTTGTGCTATTTCCAATTGGAAATACCATGAGGAAGCATGTTTCTCATTATATTTCCTATTTGTTCAAATGTGTTCCTATGCCAATGGAACAGCTGAATTAAAAGACAGGCAATGTCCCAGAGTTTTGATGCAAGCAAATGGCAAGTAAGAGCAAATTGCTTCTTTCTTTCCTTCTTTAACATTAATTTTTTTTTCCCTCAAAAATCGTTGAAAACTTTTGATGCAAAATGAAAACAGAATTACAAGTTGGGAAGCCTCCACAAAACTTTACTCATCTTTTCTGACAACAAACTGCTAGCTTATTTATGTAAATAGAAACCCTATATGTTTTCTCGTATGAGCTAACAGAATGCAATGAAATGGAGAGCCCAGGCTCTGGTCGAGGCTGATGGTAACTCTCCCTGTCCAAGACTGAAAACAATGCAATGCTATTTCACTTCTTTATCCTCATATTAATCAAAACTTTTTCACTGTGTAACTGATATGCGTAGGGCAAAGCTCTTTCATCTTGCACCAAGGGAAAGACTATTCTGCAAGTGAGATTTTTACCACGGGGCAGGGAAGGGAAAGGGAGCGTCTCTTTGCTCCCTGGTATTACCCATGACAGACAGAGCCTTGGCTCCCTGCTCACCACAAGTCCCCCTCACTCTTCTGGGACTGCAGCTGTTTGGCATCATTATTTCTTTCTGTGAGTTGCTTGGTTCTTAGGTAGTTAAGATCTCTGTGGTGAACCTTGTACTACTTACCAGGCAGTTCTGTGAATATTACCTATATCTCACTGAAATTTAAAAAAAAACAAAACAAACCAAAAAAGCTTTTGCATGAGATGTACACAGTCCCTTGGCCTCTCTTTGTGCAGTTGAACTTTCCTGTGAGTAGTAACTTAAATCGACCTTATTCAGAGCTAGGTGTGGTTCAGTACACAACACGATCACTGCAAGAACCCACTTCTAACCCACTTCTCTCATCAGTCATTCTCCAAGGTGCAGAGTAAGAGGCATCTGCTAGTGTGAAAGGCCAATGGTCTCAGCCAGGTCTGAAGATGGCAGAAGTAAATATCTCTGTGGGAAAAGTAGTGCTTCTGCACATGGACAGTCTCAGTGAGTTCTCCTCATCACTTGTGCCTCTGCAGGGTTATCACACTGTCTAGCAGACAAAATGTCATCTTAACACATGGCCATGAATGCAATAAGCTGACATATCATGCAGTCTGTAAGCATTAAAGTGGTGGTTTTTTTTTTTTTTTTTTTTGTTTTTTTTTTTTTTATTCAGGGAAAGACTTCTAACTAAAAATGTCAAAATTGCCATTCATTCGGAGCCTTTGCATCCATAGTTAGAGGGAGGTATGTCATTTACTCTCCAGGTCATTTCTGCATTAACTTCACAAATAAATGGGCTTCCATTGCCACAGAGGGAAATTTTGAGTTCTGTTTAAACAGGATTTGTTTTTTGGGCTGGGAGGAGGGAGGAAAGGGTCATGTGCTTTGTTTTATGAAAGTCATTAAATTATTTCTATGTCACAGGATTTTAATTTTATTTCTTTTTATATTAATGATTATGTTTCTTGTTGGAATGTTTCTGGGGTTTTTTTTTTCCCCCAAATTTTTCTTTCTCATATTTCCCAGTGTTGGAGAGACTAACATTAAACTAGTAAAATGAAGAGTTCTTATCCATATATTATTTTCAATAGTTAGAGACTAATCTTTTTTTCTTCCCAAGATGGTTTATCTGGGCAGTATTTTAAAATTGACAGCTTTTTCCTGCTTTGAGATTGTGACTTTAAAAATATGCTTTACAATATGGACAGTACATTACAAAGGGGAAACAGAGGCAGAAATGGGTATATGATTTTCAATTAATTCAGCTCGGTGACAAAACCTTAAATTCTTTCTGACTTAATCAGGATTCACAAGGCAGTTTGCTACAGAGAAACCAACAGACACCATATTTCTCTGTACTCTGCTCTGAGTAATTCTTTAATTAAAGAGGATTGTGAAAATATTGAATGATAAAATGCCAGTAATAGTTATGATTGTAATAACAATCTATGCATGTTTTACAATAATAGTGCTCTGAATATTTTGTCTCTTTTATGTATTTTTTGTGGTTAAAAATAATGTGTGTACAAATAACCTTTTTATAACATTTTAGGATTCTGACATGGAAAAAACCCAAAGGAAGAAGCGAAAGTAACTTGTCACTTAGTAATTCATGTGAAAGAGACCTAGTCTACAAGAGGACATTGCCAGCTGAATGAAAGAGATTAAATTGATAGGAAAGAATAGAGGTCTGCTTCCTTCATTGTATTGGAAAATACATTTGTTAGGCAGCTTTCCAACACAGAAAAGAGAATAAGACACTTCTTAGGACAGCAAGATTAGTAGTTGGAATAGCACTCTTTCATGATAAACAAGCCACGTCTTTTTACCCTTTTAGGATTTGAGAATTGGTCTCCAATTATACTTCTCTTTTATCATGCTGTGAACATGACTGAAACAGTAACTTAAAGAATACCTAAACTTTAACACAAGGCTTTTAATTTAGTTACTTTAATATCTGATAGCCACCCTTGGGTTTTTGTTGCAGATGCTGAGTTCTCAATTGATGACAGATCAGCTTTCTTAGGCAGACTTGTAGTTCTGTGGCAAGTTATTGATAACACTCTTCTCCACATAAAAACATGAGGTAAGCAGCTACTACTGAGGACATGACACAAAATTAATTGGTTATTTTTGTCATTTTAAAGGAGATGAGCTCAGTTCTTCGGCCAAAGACTCCAAATATAATCTACTCAATGGACTTTCAAATGCGTAAGGGATAGCATTGTAGGAAAAGCAGTTTTCCATACAGGCCTTGGTATAAAAGAAACTCTGTGTTAACAATAATTATATACAGGGAGAAAGGATCACAATGAAACAAGCCATTGTTTCTTCAAATAAATTGTTTAGTGGAAAAGACCATTATCAGTTAAATAACTGGGGTAATATGACAGTGGGTCAATGTGAATTTGCAGCTGTTCTGAATTCCCACAGACTTTTCTGTAGTTTAAAAGCTTGAACAAAAGCCAACTCTATCTATTGACTGAAAGGGCTTTAAATAAGGCCTCATACATTCAAATAATGCATTTAATATAATAATCCATTTCAAGATAATTCCTGAATTACAGTCAATACATATATCTGTGTATATACATCATAAGATAACTATAAGTCTTCACCTCATATATTAGCATCTGTTAACCACCCAGTTCTGACCTTACTTCCAAAAGAATTGACTCTGTTATATCTGGCATTGCTTTTCCTACCTCCTGCCTGGTTGAACATCTTTATGTGGGCTTCCAAAGGCCTGTTAATTCCTCATAGAATTGATAAGACTCAGAAATGCAGATGTGAACTCGTGTAGACACAATCATAACTTGTTTTGAAAGTGTCCTTGAAAATGTGACTGCACACATCAGTAAATCAGCTTGCAAAATATCTTCAGTGGAGGTACCTTAGAGTCTTTAATTTTAAGGCAAGTAAGGATTAAACTAACCACAGTATGTGCTGAGACAAAAAAGTATATTTTCAATTTATATTTTAAAAAGTATATTTATATTTTTTTAAGTATACTTTAAATCCATAAAAGCAGCTGAAGTCCCACAAGTTTTCTGGTAGTTGCAGGAAACTAATACAGTTCTGCTTCTAAGCAATTGGAATGAACAAAATGTTTTTTGCTTTGGAGTATTGCACCAGTTTATCCTGGTATCCTTCCTCCTCCTTTTTTATGTCATCATGATACAAATTATCAAACATATTCCAAGGAATTGGAATGAAGTTTCTACCCTGCACATCCTGTAATCTTAGAATAAACCAAGCCTTTTTTGAAGGACGAAGCCCAGCTCCCAAAAAGAGATGATTCTCTCTCATATCTGGCATTGCGACGTCCATCGGCCAGATCTGCCCATCACAGACATGAGTAATTAAGAATTTAGCATTTCTCATCTCTGCCTGTTTCTGTCTATAAAATTACAGCAGATTCAAATGTCGTAGAACCAGCACATTCAAATTCAAACAAAAGGCCTGATTGTACCAGTTATTTTGCCCGTTTCCACAAAGGCATGTAGATGTCTAATGCAGATTTTAATTTTATCTTGCTAACATTTATAGTATGTTTCCCATTAAAAATACTGTGGAAAACTGTCACTTCATTGTTAAATGTACTTAGACAAAAATTTGTTGTGAAAAAATTTAGTCATCTCTAGCAAACAGTTTGCATTACCCAGATCATTTATCCCTGAAAATGGTCAATTAAAACTCATTACTCCTATCATAGAATCATAGAATTTATAAGGCTGGAAATGACCCCTAAGATCATCCAGTCCAACCATTAACCTACCGCCACCAAGTCTACCCTTAGACCATGTCCTCAAGCACTGCATCTACCTATCCGTTTCTATAAAATAAAATGCTAAAATATGACAGAGGCATCCTATACTTCCTCTAAAGCTGTCATGTTTCTCCCAAGGGCAGGAGTATATACTGCACTCATTATACGTGCTGTAAATTCATATTTTGTTTGGAGTCTTCTGTTTTTACAGAATGTTAATGTAAGTATTATTTAGCAACACTTCACCAAAGTTTTGTGGTTTATGGTAATAGAGTTGATACTGCATCTGTAAGGCACCAATATTCCAACCGTATGCAATACAGTTAGTTAAATTACTCTTACTGACAGTATCAAAATAATTGTAATCACTTGCTTGATGTGTGAGACAATATTAGCAGGGCTGTTGACCTTTTAAAGTCTGCCAGTAGGGACTGCCGAAAGCTTTTCAGAAAAAAAAAAAAAGAGAAAAAAAAAAGAAAAAAAAAAAGGGATAGCTGCTTACTATGTTTCAGAGAACTAACCAAATCCAGAGAGTCTGACCTTCCTTGACCTTTGGCCATGCATGTTGCTTGACTAAAACTACATCCCCATGGTATCCTAATGGTGCTTTGGGCAGCATAAATCAGCCCAAAATTAGGTCCATTAGGTTTCACTTGGATTAATAGTTGAGAATCAGTTTTAAACAGGATGATTAAGGACCAGTGATTATCTACACATGCTACTGTGCACCAAGGTAACTTCTAGGTAACTTGAATCACCATCACTGAACAAAGTGGGCATAAACTGGTCAACAAACATGTAGGCTGAAGAAGAGAACTTTTCTCATTACCATGGATGTGAGTGCTGGCAGAAGCCATGGAGGCAGGGAATAGCAGGGATTTCTCAGTGTGATGCAGTTGTGGGAGGAATTGCAAGACCTGGCTGTGTGCAACAGTAGCAGATTAAATTTGTCTATGCATTTATTTTCATGAATGCAAGTAAATTTTGTGTCGCTGCAGTATCAAATCTGTATCTTAAATAAAGCGTAATACCTGAATATGCCACCATTTACACCATGTCCTCATGACACCAGCTCCCTGGCAGCAGTTTTTGTGCCTGGCTCTACACTGATCAAAGCTGACAAAGTTTCTCCTCCTGGGAGTCTGCAGGGTACAGCCCCCAGCACAGCCAGGCCCTGTGGGGCTGCCTGTCCCTTCTGGGACCCTCTCCCACACTGCCAGTATTCCCAGCAGCCCTTTCTGTCCATGGGACTCCCAGTGCTGTTGCGTATGATGTGATTATAAAAAAAATAAATAATACACACACACCCCCGCCCCCCGCCCAGTGAGCTATAAGGATACTCTTAGCAGGCTTAGCAAAAAATATAAAGACTTGTAGTGCTCAAGAGCTATAAATGACCCTGTTCTTTGCGGTGAAATTTCCTTGACTTGATTTTAGAGATATGAAGGGCCGATATCCATATCTAAGAAAATGACCTCAGGATTTCTTTATAGTTAATGGACAGAAACGGGCACTTTTAGTGTGTAGTTCATCTGACCTATTTTACACATCTCTGTGAATCCTTTCCTCAGTTTCATATCCACACAAACTAAAAGGGACAGGGTTTTAAATACTGAGAGATGGTCACTACCTCTTACAGTGAGAGCACACGGGCGCGTGCAGTGTATCCCATATTAATCACTTGGTGAGAAAGCAGGCAGTCCATTTTTGCATGCAATTATTTGCCTGCTTGTTAAGTCTGAAAAATGGAGCCTTTTTTGAATTCCACCTTCTTTTAATCTTTTCTTTTAAAACCCTTTTGAGGAGCGGAAGGACTACTCAAAGGCAGAGGTTCAGGCCCTGGCAGTGTAGACTTGCAGTGTCTTTTGCCAGTCAGTTTTTGAGTAAATGAAGACACATTAAAGTTAAGGGTTAATCTTCAGAAGGCACTGCTGGAACACCAAAACTCTGAATATGGAACAACAGGTAGTTCAAGTTGCACAGTCAAAAATGTAGGCAATCTGACTTAGAAACAGCTTTTTGAAATGTGCTCAATTTCTATATGCCTCGGTATTATTTTTTAATGCATAGAATAATACTTACCTCACATGGAGTAAATTATGTGCTTGCCAACACACAATACATCAGTGACAAAGACAGGGATAGAGTCCTGGACTGTAGACTTGTGTTTTAAATGCTAGCTGTGCCCTCTTCCCTTTCCATGTTCAAGCTCTGTCTTTAACCATTATTACTTTGGGTTTTATTGTAGTTTTTTCTCTATCATTAAAGAACAGATTATTTTAAAAAAATCCTTTTATTTAAAATAAATTGCCTTTCAAAGGAAACTTAAACTTGCTCAATATATTTTGTTTCCTTTTTGCTTCTGTCTCACACATTTGTCCCAACACACCCCAGCCATAGACAGAAATGGACAAAGATGATGCTGTTGTGCCTTCTGTAAAGGTATTTATTTACTAACACATCATGATAGTGTCTGGATAAGACATAGATTTATTTCAACTCTTTATACATTTAGTGTATATCTATTTTATTGGACCTTGTAGGCATACTGTGTCATGATTTGTAAATGAGGAAATAGGAAGGGATTCTGTATTAAATTCTATTGCCATCTCTGTTACTAACCTGAAAGGTGACACTGGGCAATCCACTTCAGATGTTGTTAATTTTTTCTGTATTTCATCTCTCTTGTTTATTAAATCCATAATTCCATGGAAACATGCCCATGTTTAGTTTACTCATTTGAGCCATTACATTTTTAGAAGTTTGTGATCTGAGCAAGTATTTATGTCGGCCATGGGCTACTCCTCTGTGTATATATGGAGTGTAGTACAGTAGAAGCCTAATCTTGGCGGGACAATTTACATATTGCCATCATACTGATACAAGACATCAACAGGCATAAATTGCTGAATTGTACTGATTTTCTAGCATTTTATATACCAAAGTGGACTTTTTATCCCGTAGTAAGGCATGCATTCCTAAATAAATTTTACATTAGTTGTTTTTATTTGTATTTGCACAGATGAAAACGAGTGCATAAAGGTCCAAGGTCCTAAATAACCTTGTTTTTGTTTTTTTTTTTTTAAATTCAGAATTTCCAAGGAACCCTTTCCTTTCCCGTTTTTTCTTTTGCAAATATGTTTTCTCCCGCCTCTATGGCAACAGCTATATCACCTCTTTTGGAGAACTACACTGCTACTATCAATGAAGAAGTTAAGCAAGAATGTTTTTTCATGATCAAAACCATATATATTTACTGTATACTGTGCCAAATATAATCTCCTGCCAGTGGAAATTCTCTGCTGTCATAAATCCTGACTGTCATCAAAAGTTTTTCCAAGGCCTGGTTCTAGGAATAAGCAAGTATGCAGTTACTTATGGCAACAAGGTACTTGTAATACAAAAATAACTAAAGTTCTAGTGTCTCCCTAAGTACATTGTGCAGTCTCTCTAGCTGTACCCTCCATGGGGAAAGGGATCCGAGAGATGACAAGTGCTCACACAGAGAAGACTCTCCCAGCAGCAGCCACTGCTTTTCCTGCCTTTCCCATTCCTTTCGCAACCATATGAGAAGCATAGAGAGATCTCTGGGCTTTGGCTTTGCATCTTAGCTCTGTCCCTACTGTACTGTGTCCAAACTGCATGAGGCCAGCTCAGCCCAAGTCCTAGACATCTTAATGGTCTCTTCATCCAAGGACAGGTGATAGGACAAAGGGAAATGGACTTAAGGCCATTAAGGCCAGAGCAGGTTCAGATTGGATGTCAGGAAAAAGTTCTTCACTGAAAGGGTTGTTGGGGTGTGGCACAGGCTGCCCAGGGAGGTGTTTGAGTCACCATCCCTGCATGTATTTAGAAAATGGGTAGATGAAGTGCTTAGGGATATGGTATAGGAGAGGACAGATACGGTTGGACTCAATGATCTTAAAGGTCTTTTTCAACCTAAGCTTTCTATGATCCTGATTCTGTGATTCTGAAATGACCAGCTCTAAAATTAAGTTTACCTACATTATTGAGATGTTGAGAGACAAATTTTTGTAACTAACAGATTTTTTTTCAACATAGATTACATACTAAAAAGATATAAATTCTTTAACAAAAAAAAAGTCAAAACTAATAGACTATAGTCTATTTCATAGGCTGTATGAAAGCTTTTTTTGTGTTCAAGTCGATAAAGGAAAATAAAAACATATTTAAAAGATTGATACTTTAAAGCTTGTATCAGATGAATAAAATTAAATTACCCTTTTATATATATATATATACACTATTATTATAAATAGTATAAATATGTAGGAAGAGCACCAAATAGTTCTGATGTGAAATTCATGATTTCATGTTTTATTAGTTTCTTTCCAGCATTAGTATTTTTGGAAGTTACCTCACTTCCCCTTCCACATGCTTCTGCAGTGCTGATTGATGCTAGTAAAAGTTGCATACACATGTGCAGATTAGAACCTAGTTATCTAAAGAGTTCAGTTTGATCATGAAATACAGGCAGAGAAAATATGGTGTACATTAGGGATTTTGAGACTGTTAAAAGTAAGGACATGGTATTGGGATTTTGCTAAATGATAGGCAAGGAAATCTTCTAGCTATCACAAAGTGATGTCAGAATGATATTGCTGTGAATGGGGAACACAGCAGGGTTTTCTTACAGGTTGTCAGAGGAGGGCGGGGGGAAGGGCTGCTCCCTGTGGTATATATTCATTTATTGACTACAGTTACTTGCTTCAGCCAGCATGATCTGAAATGCATGTATAAAAGCATATAGGTATTGGAATTTTCAACCTAAATCAGAATCCTAATTAACTGTAAATCGTAAAGCCAGTAGCCCGAGGTATATTAAAATGAGAACTTTGTACATGAAAGGCTGCACATGTCCCAAAATCTAAGTATTTCCTACTTATAAACCACCAAATTCACTGCATCAGCTTCCATGACTGTAATTCTCCTCCTGAGGGATGTACAAGTGGAGCTAACTGAAAACAAATAGGAGTTTGCAACTCATAGAATAAGTCATTTTATGGGCACATTAAAAACCACTGGCATAGAAAAGACAACATAAAATATTTGTACTTAAGGTAAGAATATGACATTAAAGCCAGAAGTAAACTCAGTCCATTGTAGTTCATCATATGCCTCTTTAATCTATAAATGTGTGTGATTATAAAGACATTAATTTCAAGGGGGAAGACCACATCAGTAAAGCTCAGCTGAAACACCTCGCACAATTGAATTTCACACAGTGCCAAACGCAAACAGATGAAGCTACAACACATGCTGGAGCTGAACAGAACTGACACGGAGGACACTGCTCTCTGAGATACCTTAAAAAGTTTTTGGTCAAACAAAGGAATGTTTGATCTCTTTGGGTGTTCAGTCAGCAAACAACCAAACAGAAGCTGCAGAGCCTGGGGAATCTGTATGCTGTACCACCATTACCAGTGCAAGAGGCCAAGTCATCTTGCAATCTTCATTTTAAAAACAGTGATACCCTTCCCATTATGTGCTGAGTAACTGCTTATCTTTTCAGGCTAGGGTTTGAATATGAGCCGTGGTGTACCTTCAGCTGCTCTGTCACTGTGCTCAGCAAACTGAAAACCAGCTGTACAAAAAGCTTATGTATATATGTGTCTTTCCCAGGCGGCATAAATTTTTCTGTTAACTGCTCGGGCTCAGAAAGCTCTATCTCTAAACTGCAAATTATATTGAAAGCAAAGAATCTCCTAAAATTATTTTTGCTATAGGCTAATACACCTATGAAATACCAGTGCTGCTTTGCTGCTTTTTGGTGTGGAAGTAAAAAATAATGGTGCTCCCATAATGGGGAAGGAACAACTACTTCCTCTGTTCTCCTCATGGAAGAGTTTTAACAGTAAGGAACGTCTGTTATAGCAATTGCAAACCACACACAATCAGAACAAAACAAACTCCTACAAGATGAAATAAAGTGATGATAAGAAGTATCTCTGCAATGGTTACACAGTAATATGCCAGTCTTTGTTAATTCCCACTCCACCAAACAATATTTGTACTAGAAATAATAGCTGACAGGCAACGGAAAGAAAAATTAATGTTTGTTAAGGGAGATATGAGTGTTTGTGAGTATCTGACCCTGAGATTAGATACAGTAATGATATTGCCAAAAGCGATACCAGTGATGATGCTAATTCTAACCATTGAATATCTTAATCTGGAAGGGACCCATACAGATCCTTAAGTCCAGTCCCTAATATGCTGCCATACTGGTCATTCACAATCCAGATTGTCACAAGGCCCACTGTTCAGGTGGTAAAACTTCACCCCATTTACAGATGCTGTTGCAATTTAAATCTGTTTTCCAGCCTTAGAAAATCCCACCATTACTCATTAAAAGGGAAACAAATGCCATCTACATATTTGCAGGCTGAAAGTATTTATCCGAGTCTGTCAACTATGTCAGAAATCAAGTTGCTAAATGCTGGATTCAAGAATTTTCTGTGGATTTGTGACATTCCTTAGAAGGCTTTAGATCCATAAAGCAATGAATAAATTATAAGAAGACATAATTATGGTATTTTCATCTCAGACAGATATAATTTTACTCCATAAGCACTACTGTTTCTCTCAGACCTAAGGAAAAAAAAAAAGAAAGAAAAAAAAAAAAAAGAGAAGTCTTTTGCTGAAAAATGACATATTTAGTAAATATTGTCCAGGGTAATTGTTCATGTGGGACCCCAACAGAAACATGTTTCAGATACTATAACTACTGTATATTCAGAGTGTATCAGCACTGCATATTCAGCATAGATGATAATCTCTGTAATGTTTGTTGTGAAGCTCCTTGTGGACACTCAAATGTAATTTTAATGGTATCTTGAAGAAAAAAAAAAGAAGGTACAGCACTCAAATTGGATTCCAGAGATAAGGTTAGTTACTGAGGGTACGA
This sequence comes from Heliornis fulica, assembly GCA_013399135.1. Taxonomy (NCBI): domain Eukaryota; kingdom Metazoa; phylum Chordata; class Aves; order Gruiformes; family Heliornithidae; genus Heliornis; species Heliornis fulica. Next base: position 553,888 of record VXBZ01002167.1, on the reverse strand, counting down.
CTTACATCAACTGAATTTAGCTGTCTTACATGCATGTGTCTAATTTAGGCTCACTTTGCAGTCCGTCAAGGGAAGTAGGTACCTCCAGAGGGAGATCAATTCCACTCACTTTGACAACCATTTCAGGACAGGATGAACTCCCAATGATCAGAGAGGAAAACTGGATGATTAGATTAGCAACCTGACTTCAAGACAGCAAAGAAAGGGAAGGTGTGTTGGCTCTGGAATGAAGCTGCCTGTTTGCACACAAAATCAGATCCTTGGGTCTCACCTAGCATGTGGAGGGCAGCTCTGCAGGTCTCAGCCTGGACAATGACACCAGCATCGCCCCGCTTGCTGCCATGGAGCCAGACCCACAGCCCAGCCATAATAGCTACCATCTCCTGCTCTTCAGGACACATAATCAGTCTTCCTTCCATGGCCCAGCAGTCTTACGTTTCCCAAGCCACAACTGCAGTGATTAATTATTCACAGAGAAATAAAATGTGAAGTTTCCAAAAACCTCTAGGTACTCATATTCCCTTACATTTACTGGAAATAACTAGGTGATGGGTGCTAGTTGTTTGCATCCTAGCTGAATGTTTCAGTCTGAGGTCTCGAGTCATCACTGTATTTTTATTCAGGAAATCACTGTAGCATATATGAAAATTTTCAACCTTAAATCCCATTAACATCAAAGGGATGTAAGCATGCACTTAAATGTTTTGCTGAACCAGTACCCTTGGCCCTGCTCCAGCAAAACATGTAAGCATATGCTTGCATTTAAGAATGTTTAACCCTGTTAACTTCTATACAGTTGATTTTCTACAGTTTCCTGAAGTAAACCACAGATTTCAATGCTTTGCCAAGTCACTATCTTAATGAAGATGCAATGCCCCTATCTCATCAGCATGACAAGCCTCAGTTAAATAGGTTTTACTAAGGCACGAAGACTAGAGCAAAGTCCACTGTGAGGAGAAAAAATCCATTAGAAATGACAAATGGCAAATACTGAAAATTAAGTATTGAAAAAAGTGGATTTCAAAATAATGTAAGCCAAATTCAAGCCTCCGTTCATCCAGGACTCAAGCACCTGATGTGCTTTCAACACACTGTTGTTTATGCTTACTTTTAGGCATGTGCTAAAGTACCGTGATGAACCGGTTTGTCAGTGCACACCTTCCCTTTTAGATAAAGTAAAATCCTTAGGCTTTTGGAAATCATATTGCTTTGCCTAAAATATCAGATGAGCTGCTCTGCTCTGATCCTTATATGTGCACAATAAATCAGGACATAAAAATCAATAGAAAAATTTAAACCTGCAAGATTGTAGAAGTGCCCCTTGGAAAAAGTCAAATGTTAAATGTTATAACAGGTAAAGAAATGTTCATGTTCATTTGCGTTGAGATCTTTTTCACGGGAGTTAAGGAAGCTTTGGTAAAATAAGTTGTACACAGTCTCTTTAATGATGTATGTTTCTAGACCTATTCACATTTAAACATTGTTATGCTAATGAACCTGATACAATTATCAAATTGTATCACACAAGAAATTAACTGATGTGTTATAGATTTTTAATTTTATGAAAGTAGTGTTTTTCACCTAAAAATTAAGTAAATTAACACATTCAGAACCAAGATCAATGATGTATATATTTACAAAGTAGTTACAGGGCTATGTAGGCTATGTATTGTTTAAGCAGGATGGCACTCTATATGCTAAATATATCATAGATTTATGTTACTGTAAAAATACATCATTCCTCAGCTATTAATATAAACTGCAGAGTACATGTTTATTTAATAATCTTCAGAAAGTCTTTAGGACTTATTTACATTTTCTGTATGTACGACAGTTTTAAAGACCTTTTAATAGTGGCCACTATATCTGCATCATCCCAATGCTTTGATATAAGTAGAAAACATTAAACAACAGTATAAGATGAGTCAAACTAGTACTCAAAATGCCAATAAGGATGTTTTGCCTTAAATTGAGATTCTAAACGAATGTAATTTTTCAACTTTGAGAGTGCAGTGCACTGAAGACACACATATTTCAAATACTTGAAGAGCTGAATATCATATGCAAGATATGTAATGTCATTTCTTCCAGTAATCTGAGCAGCAAACTGTAGGAATAAAGAAAAGAAACAGCCAAATGAGAAAATTGATCATAATAGCAGTCTCTTACAAATAAATTTGGCATTTATCTGAAAAATTAGTTAATAGAAACTTACAGTATGAAGGGTTAAGTTATTGTTTTCAGTCGTAACATATGCTTAGAAACTGATATTTATCTTTCTTTCATTACAATAATTCATATCTCAGAAGAAATACTACAATTGCTTTGATTATATAGGGGTTTTTTTCCATCCTTATGGCATGCCATAAGAAATAACATTTGTAAAAAATTAATTTTGTTTATTAACAGGAAACTGCTTGCAAAAACTAGGGGTAAATATGAAAATGAATTTATAAAAAGTCATAAAGAACAAAGCACAGACATTATAATATCGTCATTTAGAATCTATGAACTGAAATGTATTTTTAAAGACAAATTTAATGCGTCCCTTTGAAATCCTCATGTTAAAATCAAAAACACAACTTTAATAGAAGACAGACATAGGTACTGTACGAAGAATTACAGCTTAGAAAATTAATAAAAATAGTATCTAAAACAGTATTAGTAAGATATGAAGCTCATTCATTAATGGTCTCTGTGATAATATATCACTGAAAATGTTGCATGAAGGACAGTCTTTGATAGGATTATGTACAGTATAATAGCAAGATATTGAAATTAAAATTCACTGAGAAGATACATCTTGTGAACCGAAGGGTAAGAAGATAATAATGGTAACATTAATAATAATAAATAACAAGTATAAAATGATTCACATAAATAGAATTTCCATCAGCAACCATTATTGTAATTATGGGAATGATAAAGTAATAATCTACAGTAAATAGCTAATCTTTATTGATTCACTATTTAATTTCTTTTTTTAAAGGGCTTTAGAATTGCTGTCAATAACAATAATGTGTACATGGGGAAAAGTTATGTAGAGAATAAATGATAAAAGCAGTATTGTGTAATATTTTTCTAAAGAATCTTTTGAAGATATTTATGTTGTTTGGTGAAGGAATAGAACATTCTTAAAAGAATTTCCCACCTATTTAATGAATGCTCTGGGATTTCTTCAACACATGGTTATGGGGGTTCCAGAGGCATATTGGGAAAATTGAGAAAGTTCAGTACCTGGCTTTTTAATCACACCTCTCTCTAAGGTAAGAACAGCTCTCCATCAATGGCAGTTATGAAGAAAAACAGACCATAAACTGTCTGACCCTACAGCAGCCTTAGAGGCAATTTCACAGCCAACAGCAAAGTTAGCACCAGAGGCAATCAAAAGGCTGAGGAAGAGGCCAAATGAGATATATTCTAAGGAACTAGCAATGATACTCAGCAAATATATTTAGCATGTGGGCACCAAACAAACCACCTGTGTGTTTGCAAGCACTAGCTCAAATGGGAGGACACATGACAAAAGAAAAGCAGGACCTTATATGAGCACTTCAAGTGGTGATCATATAGTGCCAGTCAAAGTAAGGTCCAATTTCAATTGCTTTTGAATTCATAGAATAATAGGGAATAGCTTATGACATGCCTAAAAAAAAGCCCAACAATGTAGTCCCAAGAGAAAGACTGGATTTAAATTCATAAAGATTTTCTCTTTAGTTTTTTAATATATTCATCATCATAGCAGTATCTTTTGATAATAATGTCAATGGCCTTTGATCATCCACATATGAGTATTTTTATAGTCTGTTTTGCTTTTAAATTAAGAAGGATATCGGATAATATTAGCCTCCACTCTACACTGTAGTTTTATTTTTGCCATGCACATGTCTGTCTAATGGAGTTTTGTACTCGGCTGGTTGGAAAAACATCTAATACAGTTGAGCAACTGCACTGTGTAAGAGGGTCCTTCTCACCTAAGCCAAATCATAGTCTGTCTTCAACTTTGTGTATTGTAACACAGGACAAGATTGTTTCCACTGAGTAATGCAGAACGTATTTATGAATTTGCAAACACATCTGAGCTCTTGGAAGAGTAGTAATTGGGAAAAATATAAAGAAACAAATGCCAGATTCACTATGGGAAAATAACACAAACCCAGCATGGGTCTATCTCCTTCTGACAGTTTAAATTCATGTCCTTCTCATGATGGCACATGGCCATACTGGCATAAAGAACAGAGTAAACGATGACTGCTGCACTCCAGATGTTCGATGTCCAAATGAGCTATGTTGTGCCTCCAAGGTGGTGTACTCAAAAATGGGGGGGCCTGGCTAAAAATCTGGCCCTCATAAGTTTGTGTTATTGTCAGTTAGATAGGAAACATATAAAGGAAGGTTCCTGCTTAAGTGAGAGAAACTGGCAATAATTTGAAATGTTTGATTGCTCAGAAGTGCAACAAAAGGACACCTCACCTTGAGGGCAGATGTCAAAGCTGTGATGTACATGTGGTAAAAAGCAAAATGTTTTTATTGGCATGAAAAAAAACCAAACCAGAAATATGTAGCAATAATATTAATTTTATATTTTTGTCTGTTTGGGGGAGTTGATATTTCCCACTATACACATTCCCAGGAGGCGCCAGCTGACACATGATGCAGAGTCCTGAGAGAAGACAGAATGGATTCTGTGTGCTGTAAGAGAGCTTGGATTGCACAGCTGGGGACGAAGGTGGGTACATGGGAGAAATGTTGTGCATACACATATGTTTATATGCAAGGAAAAATCAGTGAGCCCATGTTGTTATGATATAACAACAATAAAAGGGTAACCCTGTGAAATTAAGGGGTTTAAGCCATGCATTTGAAAGCAGTAAAGAAAATACCTGTTTAAAAACCTCCACAAAACAACAAACCACCAGAAGTTAGTGTCATGAGGTATTTTTAGAGATGTGAAGGATCCAGACCATTTAGGTTAACAATAAAACACTCTGCAGTAGCATTTACAAAGGATAAAGTATTACAAAGAACAAAAAACTCCATATGTGTCTGTAGGTACAAAGGCTGGATGCTGTTGAGACCGAAACATCCCTTTGGTGAGTTGTGTCATAATTGTCTGTTAGGGGCTTCTCAAACCAGCCTCTGCAGCATGTGGTATTAGCCCCTCCTGGAAATAGGATAGCAAAAAACCTTGACCATATTCCTTAGCTATTAATAGTTGCTTTGATTTCCCACAGACTTAAAAGAGGATAGAGTAATTTGACTCCAGCTCCTATTAGCCAGGTTCCCCTTTTAATTTTTATTATAATTTTTTTATCCGCTTCAGTGGATATTTTCCTGAAGTAAGGAGTGGAGGATTGTGACCTTTGTAAATATCTCTGCCATGTGACAGTGATTGTTCTGATAATTATTCATTATTCAAGACTATAAGAATAATTACTGCTTTCAAATTCCCTGCAAATCATAAATGCCTGTATCAGGGCTATCCTTAGGCAGGCTTCTGGAATGCTGTTTACAAATGGAGAATTTTGACAAATTTGGTTTCTCTTGTCCTGAATTAATTTATCTTAAAAAGTACAAGGGTGGTCATCCTTTACTTGAGCAGATCTTACCTTCTTTTCAGGTAGGGCGCTCATTTGTGAAGTGGGTGGGAGTCCAAGGACCTGGAGTCGGTTGCATCCAAGAGCTAATGGATGAAAAAAAAAATTAAGTGTGAATAAGTATGCAAGATTATACACACTGTAAATGGGGCATGCAATTTTAAAATAAAGCCCTAAAAATCTGCTGCTCAGGCTATTGTTAATTAGATCGTTTAAATCTATTAAAAATAACTACTGAATTCAACCCATTCCCTTTTCTGTGCTTTATTTCTGTTGATGATTTCTTGTAAAAGTAAAATAATCTCACAGTTATATGACTGCTCTACCCTTTAGTCTAGATGCATTGTATAGAATATAATGCAGTACAGATGTCAACCTAAGAACTAAATAGCTTATATTTCTAAAGAACCATGAAAAAATATTAACACTATAGAAACAATGGTTCAGTAATTACTTTTTGCTGTGCAGTGAGGTTAGGCATTTATCCTTATAGATCCCTAATACACTTAAAGTCAGCACTGCCCCTGTGGTCCTTTTACCTTTGTTGATAAATGTATTGTACAGGATACCTTGTATGACCACTACAGTATTTGAGGTCATGCTAGGCTGTTAGCACAAATGGTGTGAACAATAGTTTATATGCCACTTAACTCCTTGGGAGAAACAGTTAACCTTGCCAGAGAGGACAGATCAGTCATGTATAGTTATTAAAGCCTAGAAGGTTTTGTTATGGTCTGAAATACTTTTATAGAACTACAATACTCTGGTACAGGCTTTAGCAAGCAGGGAAGCAACAAAGTCAACAATTATCTTTGCCTGCTTTGAGAGGGATATTCAAAGTTTTCAAAAAAAGTTTTTTGCAGACATACTTACGGAGTGCTCACAAGAAAATTGTAATATATTTAATCACTACACTTGCTGAACCGCACCAACCAGTTAAGAATATGTTAAGCCACAGATTTAAAACAGATGGACTTTATCAAAACAAGTTGTGATTATGATGGCCTTGAAATGGAAAGTCAACAATTAAGCCCCTATATCTTGATTACAATTTTCAAAATAATTCTGAAACTTCATAAATTACACAGAGGGCCATTTTAAATGAATTTTATTTATTTAGCAGTTAACCATAAAACCCACCTTCCAAGCACATGTCCTTCTGCAGGCTTTCCCATGGATGGCAAGGTCAGAGTGAACAACAAATAAAACCCAGCAAGGTATTATTACAGGCTTATTGGGCACTCTTCATACAGAGGACAACAATACTGCTGTTAACACAGACGGAATCAGTTTCATGATGTAAGAAGCTGTTACCACATTGTTGTTTATTTTGATGAACAGAATGTCTGATCCAAAGGATTTTTGGCCCTTTTGGAAAACACAAAGCTCAAGGCAGTGCATGTTCAGGTAGCCTCATCTATTCCAGTTCAGACACATAAGCCTGTAACCCTGAGTATCTGCATATGTTCTTGTACTGATCCAGTGTCACTAACCATTACTGAATCTTTAAATTTTTAGAATTAACTCAGAATGCCGGTGCAGCTGTCTTTGTCTGGCCTGCATTTTTTATTCAGCACACTCAAATTAATCTGGTTTAGCAACCCTACATGCAAATGGACAGGTTCTACTTAAGTAAAAGGGATTTCAGCTGGTTTTTGAGGTTACATAGGACATGTCATCTCCATTCCGCAATTGATCCCTGCTGCAGGACACATCACACATCCATTCTGCACTGCTTCTACCCTTTCTTCCCAGACATATCCTTAAGGGGTCCTCTCTCTTATGCTGCCTGGATTCTTGATACCTAATTTTACACTGAGATGGCTAAGACTCATTCAGCTTCAGAGAAGCTCCTTCCAGTGGTACACTGACATCCTGTGCAAGTGTTGGAGCTGTCAGCACCACATCAACCTTCATGTGCCATGAAGGAAGAAACTCTAAGGTGTTCCGTGGTAGGTGGAAAAAAACCCACATTGCTGAATGAGCATTTGGAGGGTAAAACAAGTCTATGTCCGGATTCAAATGAACCTTCATGGGTAGATCTGGTTGTCCATGTACTTTTCTACCAAGAACTATTACCTCATTAAGTAAGAACATTTACTACATCTTCAAGAGAAGGAAATGGAGAACAGTGAGAACAGGAAGAAATGAGTTTGCTACCACTGCCTTTTAAAATCTCCTAACTAGCAAAATTAAACCATGTCTCTTTATTTATTTATTGCACTTGTAAAAAGATTAATGGGGATGTGATTCCTTCAGGCTTTTACATATAACCCCATCACACAAAGAACAAAATTATACAGTGCAGCAAACGAACTAAATTAGCTACATTTATTTAAATAACTGCTATGGAGGAAACAATAAATCAACAAGAATCCTCACAAAAATGTGTTTACAAAGTGTCTTGTAATTTGTTTTAGCAAGGACACAGACTTCTAGCTCTTAGCTAAACTTACTTCTAACAGTCTATTATCATATCAGCTGTTAATGAGTGTTTGCTATAGAGAAGCATTTCTAGCTAAAAATACTTTGCGTGACTTCTGCCATACTGTCCTTTAAGACATGGCTGGCGACCCTAAATGAAATAGATTTTCCTAACAAACATTTTGCCAAAGGCTTCTAATAACCCAGGAGACAATCAAAATTAACTGACAGTGCTTTGTTAAATCAGAAAAAGAGGTTATTTGAATGGTCATAATCAGGCAATTATCTCATCTTCACTGTATTTCAAAAGGCTGTATCTATATCTAGTCCTATATCAGGAATGAGTAGGGGGAGCTCTAATGCTGAACCTGTGATGTATTCATAAATCAGTACTTTCAGAGCCTGTCATGGGCTCCATAATGAGGGTCATTATTCAGGCAGAGTGTCAAAACTACTATCAAAGGACCTTCTCAGAATCACAATCATTCTGTTTCTTGTTAAATAAGCAATGTAGTACACAAAAATGGCAAACAAGAAGCAGGTCAATTTGATACAGTATGAGGGCACAGAGACCTCTAGAGTAATTTACCCTCTGGGAATTCTGATGGCTTGTGAGATAAATTATATACACCCTCAGAAAAGATTAATGGTAATAAAATCCCAGGAATATTTTCAGAAAAAAAATAAAGAAGTCCATATGTACATATGGCAACTTCAGTAACAAAGAAGACATTTTCTAAAGCAGAACACTTAAAGAAAATTATTATTAGAACTGCAAGTAGCTCTCTAGAAAGCTACTAAATCTTATTACAAAGTTGGCAGCATTCAGTGGCAATATCTTATTTCGATTTGCTGAAAGAGTCTGTTTTTTAAAAAAACACTACAGCTTTTCTGCATTAAAAAGAAAGGGGATAAAGAGGGAAAAAAAAAGGAAAGACAAACCGTCAAAAAATGGATTTACTGAGACAGGGTATTATTGACTTCATTTTATTATAAGCAATAGGAGATACAAGAGGAATTATTAACAAAACGTCATCTGGACATTTGACCACAATGGCAATAAATGCAAATTATTTATGAGTGATTGAAAGCTGTATTCAAATCACATAGCACAGGTGTCTAAATTAGGCACTGGCATTACTACCCTCCTTTCACTTTAGGGAAGAGGAATGTAATAGCTCTACATGAGAACTAGTCTGAATTGCTCATTCTCCCTTGAACTAAAACATTACATTAGTAGTGGGTAAATTAGGCACCATTGAAGGCAGTCTAAATTCTGGCACAAGATGACTTCCAGATACTATAGTAGACAATCATTTTGAGATTAACGGTGAACCTCTTCTGACACCAGTGAAGTTCACTGTCTCAGAAGATTAGGCTTAAGCAAAAGCTTTTTTATTTCTCCTTGTTGATTAGGTATCTATTTGTAGAGTGTATGTATGATATCAACTTATACTACCCATGAGTATTATCAATGTACACATATATGTATGTATGTTATTCCACAGGCGTGCTCATACACAGCATAATTCAAAAAGAGCAAAATACTGTAGGGCAGAAATTTCACTTCAGCCTCTTTATGTGGTGCTTCATACTTGGCTCCCCCAAGGCTTTGCCTAAGACTTTGCTTAAGAAACAGTAACTAGACTTAAACAGTATTTAACTTGGTTCATGATCTTATGCAGCCGTGGTCTTCAGAGATAGATGTCCACAGTTCCATTTGTAAGCACAGATTCAGAAACCCTGTGAAGATTACTTGTGTCACAGACTTTCTCCTGTGGACACACAGAGCACTGCTGACTTCAGTAGGGTTTTTCTGAAAAAGGGATGTTCCCAGAGAAATGGCACAATTGTGCCTAATACAAATTACAGAGTCTGAGACATTCAAATGAGTTTCTATGTGCCACAGAACTTTGGAAATTCAGCCAGCTTGCCTAGTTACCCTATTACTATCTTCCATTCTTATTTTTTTATTAAATTTCTACATTTCATTCATGTTGATCTTTGTAACCATCTACACACATATATGACATAACTTTATGATACAGACTTGTAACACTTTTTGTCTCTCCTTAAAAGCAATAAATAAATTGTGGGTCAAAAGAAAAGCCAGCTCTTTTTCTCATATTACCCTTATTAAACAGCAAGGTGAGAAGTAGATTAAAAACCAGTCCCACTAAGTGTCTCATAAATCCCTCAGCTTCACTTTACCAAACTGAATTTTGTCTGACAATAAATCCTACCTTCTCTAGACTTATTGTTTAAGTAAATTTGTATCTGTGGAATAATCAAAAGCAAACCAATTATATTCAGGCATCTTTTTTATCCATCTGTTTGGATATAACTGTCTCTTAAATTGTGTTTGCATATGAAGCAATGTTCTATTGTATGCAAAGGTACTCAATTATTTAGATTATACATTTGAATAAACTGTGCAGTTAAAGGAGTACTCTTGTAATGCAGGACAATTACATTTTTCTAGCACAGTTTACAGGTTATTAAACTAATATCAATTTGGCCAACACAGCTGGATATAGGATCCTAACCTTCACCTAAGAAAGTTCTTTTCTTTAGGGGTACATTTTACCCCTACAATTATCAGCCATTGTTAGTCACTTCAAATTATAACAAATTATGTAAAAGTGTTATAGAAAAAGGCTTGTGTGAATAGCGACTACAAAAATTTAATTTCACACCAAAGACTGTGCATTAAAATGTAGGTTAGCTTAATGCAGCTATAAAAGTCCTGTCTATACGCATGATGGGTCAGTCTAAAAGGTACCCTGTCCATAAGAAAATCACTCACTCTGGCCACCATAAGAAAATAATACTGCATTGTCATGCTGTGAAAGGGCAGTTCACTGAATATCTCATCTTCCTACCAATCAGTATCACATTTTTTCCAAAGGACAATACAGTTGTCTTTGTATAAAAGAAAAAAGAAAAAAATCAAGTAATATTAAACACCCAGAAATGAGTGTTTGTCATTCCTTGAAATAAGTTTTCAGTGCCAAATTATGAATATTATGAAGAGAGAGAGATATGTAATAAAATAGCATCAGCTTCAGCATTCTGGGCATCTTTGTCTGCCTTGTACATTGCAATAGAAGATATACTTTGCACATGTACAAATTGATTTTAAAATGGAATCTGTTCTTCTGCATCTGTTATACACCTGCATGTTCAAAAGGGCAGAACAGATATTTACGATGATCATCTATCAGGGCGACCATGCTGAGAATCTAGAGCTGTGTGGTGTTTGTCCAGTTTGCACTTTTGCTAATGTTCTTCACTGAATACCCTTTTTTGTTCTTCCCTTTGACCATCATTAGTCTGAAATAACTACTTGGCAGTAGGTAGTACAAAACCTGAATTTTTCTTACAAGACCTAACCTCCATTGATGCATCCATACTCAGTATTGGGAGATGAGAATGAATGAGAGCATGTAAATTTAGTTTCCTGCTCTAGATCACTTCCAGGAGAATCATATCTCTATTGAAAATTTGGGTTCTCAGTAGGTTAGTGATGGCCACTAGAATTTGAAGTTTTCACCATCTTGAGAAAAAAAGAAATATCATGACACTAGTAAATACCATGATACTAATGATTAAAGGGAATTAATGAACAAAATACCCACACAGAAACAATAGCTCTGTAAGGTTTGAACAGCCTACTTAAGCTCAGAATGTGTGTGATGCCATGATTATGCAATTTGGCACTTTCTAAGGTGCCACAGAATGCATCATTTTCCCATTAAACTAGTTGTTCTGCCTATAGCTGATGACCATTTTTCATTGCCTTGAAAGCAGCTGTTCTTCTTAGCAGTTTCCCTCAAAAAGGATGGCTTACTGAATGCTGAGTGTTCACTGCAGCTGGATTTCACAGCGGAAGATGGACAACCTAGCAAACAGTTTGCTCTTAAATACAGATGGATGCTGCAAGTCTAGAATAACAAGACTAGCAAACTGCTTTGGAAATTGCATAATGAGTCCAGGTCAAGATAGATTTTTTTTTTCTAGTACAGGAGCATCTGATACTGTGAAATTACCTGCATGGAGCTGACAAACTTTGTGAAAAGTCAGATCCTCAGCTAATCTGTCTTCTTCCTTGATTGTTCCACAGAGAACTGGGCATGCAGTTGCCTCATACTCTTTTCACCAGCAGAACACATTTCAGGGAAGGGCAAGGTACTGCTTGACCCATGTTGGAATACTGCAGGAGGAGAAGACACATTGCAGATTCCAGGCTGAAGACTGTCCAATCCACAGCAATATCCAGAGGCAGATTGTTTTAACTCACTTTGGCTTTCTGCCATCCAGCGTGAAAGCAGACATACTTCTGATCTTGAACCCTATTTTATTCATTTATCCAAACAGTCATGTCAGGGGACAAGGAATCCCAGTAGTATCTTCCCAGGTGCAAAGTGGAATTCAGCAGAACCAATAAAACTCCCAGGATTGGGGGAAAACTACCTTTTATATTATCAACACACATTCACCAAGACCTTCAAAGTTGTCATGGTTCCCTTGGAGTTATGAGTGCAGAGCCCACGCTCTGAGATTCCTGATGTGGAGATGAAAGTGCTCAGCAAAGGGACTAAAGCTTCCACAACACCTCCCTCTCCATGGCTGTAAGAAAGAAGCTGGTGAGGAAACCTGGCACCAAATGCTGTCATGCAGAGCCACTGCTGAGGTGTCCCTGCACCTTGAGATTGCTTTGCAAATCATGTGAGGAAGTCACATCACAATTAATATAGCTCATAGTAATTTTGTCACTGATCAAGTAGCATACTGGCTTTCAAAGGCTGGATAGCATTTTGATTATTTTTCCTGGCAGAAAGAACTACAAAATGGTGTGACAAGAGTATCTAATATGTTTTTGAATAGAACTATGAGCACACATGTATGAATTGCTGAAAACCTTTCTAAAGCTATAAGTTTTAATGTTCTAAATGAGACTGAAAATTCAGCAATCACTGGCTGGCCATATTTGGCTAACACATGCTTCTATTTTCAATAATAACACTTTGAAACGTGCCTTGGTAGAAGGTATATTTTTTAATTTTATGCTTACAGATACTTTACCTTTTTTTTTTATTCCCCTTCTTTTTTTCCTTCCAACTTTTAGGGTACAGAATGGATATAATGATGTAAAACTTTAAGGCTTTCTTGCACAGGTACATTTTAAGCTGTAGGTCCTATCTGAAAGACTTTTGAACCAGATCCACAGCCAGCAAACCTTCCAATCTCAGCTTTATCTCTCCTGCAATTGAATAATAAGATAAAAATAAATATGTGCACACTCTAATGAGCTAGATGTGTCTGTTTGGTTAAATTCCACTATGTATAGTTTCTTTTATTCCCTTTGATATAAGCCTTTAGAGTTTTAGCACAAAATTACCCTTGACTCCCTCCAGCCATTCCTCCATAACCTTTCAGTTGCACACATACTTTGCTCCCTCCAGGTCACTTGTAATTGGCCTCTTTTCCTTTGAGTTTGGTAACCTTCCAGTATTCCGCGGGCCTGTTCACAACTGAATTGACACTAAAGAAAGAGGGATAAAGGCAGACCTGAAGTCTGTGCAGAGGACAGCTAGGGACTTGTGTTCCTGAATACAAGTGGGTCAAAAAATACATTCTCAGAAGCTTCTGAGAGATGTGGTCCAGGGTATTATATGACTCCCGAGAAGTCGCACTGTTTTGAAATATGTCAGAAACCCTACTACTGTGAAGAGAATCTGGAAATACTCTGTAAACCAGCTGTCATAAACCACTGCTTAGAAGATACTTCAGACATGTATGGGCAAAAATTTGCAGGTTGTTTCTAAAGCCTCTTCTGTGAGACCTGCTGGCATTACCCCCAGCCATCACAGTGTGATGCCATCCTTTCTGCTAAAGGGCCTGCATGATGGCTTGGAAATAGCTTAACAGCTTCAGATCTTCTGAGGTGAACCTCCTGCTCTGTACTCCCCCACCACTTCCTAGGCACATACTGTGTAATTTTTTTACATGCAAATGGAGGATACGGACGGGCCTTAGGGATCTATTCATGAAGTACTTATACAATGTTTACATGAGGATTTTTAGGTAGTTTGCTCAGAAGTGTTTTGAATTGGCTGCACAAAATTGGTATTCATTGTAATGAGCATTTCTGAGGGAAAAAAGGATACCTCTACAATATGTAGAGGTCTGCAGTCTGAAATAGCAGCTGAGAAGCAACCATTGAGTTGGGACAACACTAGGCAGGCAAATGAAAGCATTAGGAGGAGTTTGAAGTAGCATGGGAAGCTTGCATAAGGTCGAATATACTGTTACTCACTGTTAATTGTGCAAATGCCTTAGGTTTGACTGGTTATTTCCTCTGAATCCAGCATGAGGTGATGAAAAAGTCAGCCAGCAAAGACTGAAAAAAAGTATGGACTCAAATGCTATAAAATAATAAAGCAGGAAACATATATAATCACACATGCTGATCCTCATCTTCCCTTTTTATCAGTCAAATTTTAGTTGATAATGTCTCCATATTATTTTTTCTTACCTAGCTCTTCCTCATGCTCTCCACAAGGCATAAAATTAAAAAGGTGGCATCAGGTATCCATCAACTCTCTTTTCTTTGTTTTCACTTTTTCTGGACTACAATATTTTTCTTATCTTGCTTTATTTCTTTTTTTTCTTTTTTTCCTACTTGCTATCCACAATTTTCTTTCCATCCACCACAAGAATTGTTTTAACCCTGTTAAAAGAGTTCAGAAAATTCCAGAAGCTGAAATGTCCAGTGGCTGTGTGAGTAAATAAAAAAAAAAAGAAAAAAATCTTGAAAATAAGATGCCTTACTGATTCCATGTTTAGTTGGCTTTGAGTGCTGAGCCAATCCAAGGTCCAAGCAGAAATGCTGTAAATTCATGCGAGAGTTAAAAACAGCTCTTTGGATTATGCAGAGATTTGAAACAAGACCAAGACATGTGTCTGCTATGCATACCTGTGCCCCATTGGAAGCAATCTTAAATTTACTCTTTGGCCAGAAGCTGAAAAGACTGGTCAAATATTTACTCGGAGGCTGGAATGCTACTAACTATAAATATCTCCAGACTTGTTTGCCAACAAGCCTCTGAAATGGTGCCATTTCCTGCGACTCTCATAATGCTGGTGTCACACACTTATATATTGAAATGTTGCTAGAGAAATGGAGAAGCTGTCTGAAGGAAAATCACAGGGGGAGCACCTCATGTCTATAATTTAAAATAAAAAGCATATTAGCACCTTTGATTTATTTACTTGCATGATAAATGGCAACAGAAAAGGAAATGCTGTATAAAGAACATTTAGAGTTTGATACCTACTTTTTCTGTGGCTTTGGAGGCTTTTTTGTTTGCAGTTTGTTGTTTTGTTGTTTTTTTTCAAAAACACTTTTAAAAATATAGCAAAAATGCCCTGGCTCCTTCTGTGAATTGAAAATATTTGTTAACAAAGGGCATGGTATTCTACCTCAACATTGCTGCAAATACATTACCAACATTTATCCCTAAAACTTTAGCTCTGGGATTTAGCTTTTAAAATGTTCTGGTAAATGTCCTGAAGACATAGCAGTTTGTCTCATTTTTCAAAGAAGTTTTGCCATACAAGAAAAGAATAAGCCTATTAGTGAATAAACAAAATATTACTCAACATCTCCTGTTATTACAACAGCAGAAAAGTTCGAAAAAATTCTGAGTGAATTACAGTTGCATAAATGGGAACAAACCTTTGCCACAGAAAAAAAAAAATCTGTTGATTTTTAACGTTTATTAGTTTGTGTGAGCCCAGTATTACTATACTATAATAATTGCACAGAATTAAAAAAAGAAAAAATATAGAAACCAGACTCTTCCTTTGCTTTGGTGCAGATTTTGGGAAGGAAAGGGATGAGTTTTGTGAAGTGCATTTTTTTATCTGAGCACTGCAAATTTTGTATTAATGTTGAAGCAATCTGTTACCTGAACAGTGACAGCAAAGAGACTAGTACTTTCCTAAGGAGTCCTACTACAGTTTTGTCTAAACAGTAGAAACTCTCAGTAAGCAGCAACGCTGGCAGATTTTTTTAAGAGGTAGCCAATATTTATTCGGTGAGTTAAAAAGAAATAAACTGGCAACAATAACAGTAAAAAGAACAACCCAGCTCACATATTCAGCATCCAGTATCTGAGACAAAATTAATATTTTGCTTCTTTTTCTTTAATGAAAGTGTGTCTAATTAAGGCACCCTTGCTTATTTTCTGAAAAAGATCCATCATAAACAAAATGAAGGAGGTGCCTGTTGTGAAAGTTGCAGACAGAGACATCAGTGAGTTCAGAGGTTCCCATTTGCTTTGTAATGTTGCAGTTCAGGAGGGAAGAGAAGTGCCAAATCTGATGTCAGCAGCCACCCGTATGGCAGAGGAGAACTAGAATCCCCCAAATCCTTTTAAATAGCTTACCAAGTGCTATTTTTAAAATAAAGGTGAAGGGTGCACTCTGAGAGAAGCATTAAGTTCTTCATCAGATACCAGGCTGCTAACAAAGCTGTCACCTCCACCCCTCCCACAACCACCAGTGTCACCATTTGCAGCTCCAGTGCCGGCACCTTCAGTGCCTCAATCATCTCTGATACTGCCCCCTCTATCATCGGCACTGATGAATTTCACACTATTACTGCTCCTGATAAAGTCTCCTCAGCAGCCCTTTTAAACACCTTTGAGCCTCTTCTCTCTCTCACATTGAAACATTTCAGCTGACAGTCTATTTTTTAAACACTCAAGTGCTGGCTTTTAAAGCATTTGATGTCTCTAGCATTTCAGCCCCTTCCTTCACACCTTCTGCTCATAGGGCCAAGAGATATGTAAGGAATTTCTTTTAGCTTAAAAAAAAAAAAGCTTTTGTTTTCTTTTCATAAGATTTCACCTCATGCCCATGTTTAGCCCAAGTATCATAAAAGATAAATAAACTTTGTATAGTATTATCAGAAAATATCAACACAACACATGCACTGAACTGCTACAATACAAAGGATTTATCAGTATTTCAAATGCATTTAATTTGTGAAAACTGGAAATTTGCCAGAATGACTTGCTTGTTAATTTAACCATTGAACACAGACCTTAAATTGCTGTTTGTGAGACTTCTACAAACATTAGAAGTGCTTTTTCTCTTACTTATCTGCTTGTATTTTTAAGTCAGGGAATCATTAGAAAAATTAGTCATTACTTTTCATCTCAAAATAAAGTACATGCCTTTCTTTCTGACTATTAAATCTTCCATATAGCTTTTCCTCAGAATCTGTGAAACTGTAGAATAATGGAGTAAATCAATGATTAAATTAAATTAAATTAATTAAATGAAAATAAGTAAACATGCATTCTTCTTCAGCCACTGTTTACATAAAGTGGACATTTCTTTCCTGTTTGTAAAAGCTGACCAGAAACACGAGTGCCTCGGTCTACACACATCTATAGAATGACTTATACTTTTCCCTAATGGACATAAGAACTAGCAAAACAAGGTGCCATCATTAATTTGTAACACAATAAGTTCAGAGAAACACATCTGTCCCAGTAAACCAAAAATCCTTGTGAATCTTGGACAAAATATCAAAATCTACAAGTTGGCTCACATTCAATTACAGGATAAGGTGGATGTGATTCTTGATTTTGTTCTCTGCGCCCAGCAGATTTTACTTTGCTGTACATAACACCTTTTTTTTTTTTAGCATTTGAAATATTTTTATTTGTCCATTACTTTGTTGGAATCGATGCCACTTTGCAAGAAGATATACTTTCTTTTAGAACTTCTCCACAGAGCTTAATGCTGCTACCTAGACCTGTGTGTCATTAGTGGGAAGCGCTACAGCTCCTGTTTCAGGCTTTCTCTAGATTCAGAAATCTACATTTATGATCTTTAGTCAGATAACACTCACAAGAATTCGAGGTCTTCGATTTTTAAGAAGATGTTTTATTAGTCTTCAAGGAAAAGTCTAACCAAAAGTCCTCAGAATACATGGTGGTGTAAGATAACTTCAGAAGAGCTGATTGTCACAGATTTGACACATAATTATGCCATGTTAAATTATTTCAGTTTGGACTAGCAGAATAATAAATAGCTTCCAAATGTCTTTTACACTGAATTGAGTAAGTCATTGTTGTGGTTTAACCTGGCTGGCAACTGAAACAACCACACTCCTTCCTTGCCAGTGGGATCAAGGAGAGAATCAAAATGAAAAAGGAGTGTGTTGAAATAAAGAAAATTGAATAGGACAGAAAAGAGCAACAATAACAACAATAATAAGTGATGCACAGCACAATTACTCACCACCTGGAACAAATGCTCAACTAATTCCTGAGCCATGATGTCTCCTGGCCAACTGTCCTAGTTACATATATAGGATGACATCATATGGCATTGGAATATCCCTTTGGCCAGTTTGACTCAACTGCCTTGGCTGTGCTCCCTTACAGCTTCTAGGGCATCTCTAGCCTTCTCGTTAGCAGGGCAGTGTGAGAAGCTAAAAGTCCTTGACTGCTTAACAGGAACTAAGACATCAATCTGTTATCAGTTATTCTCATTCTAAGACAAAAACATGGCATTACACCAGCTACTAGTAAGAAAATTAACTCTATCCAAGCCAAAACCAGGACAATCATTCAGCCCGGTAATATATGGCCAATAAATAGGCCAAGAATGTGACTCTACCTATTTAGGTAGAAAGGAACTCCAAGGGAAGGTGAAGGCAAAATGTCATCCATCTTCCTCATTCCTTTACTAGATTCAGCTGCCACCAATACAGAAAGCACAAGTTCTTATTTCAGCAGAAATAAATTATTATCAAGTCAAGTAGAATTAGGCATACAGTCTTATACTCCTGGCCTCTAAGAAATACAGGGTCTTGTTTAACTCTGCCTTGAACACTTCTCTATTTGTTAATTTAATACAATGTGAAGTCATCTGAGTTTGTCCATCTTTTTTTGGTGGGGGGAGGTGTGTGTTGGGGCCCTGGCCACATGCAAGGGACCCCGGCCTTGCCTAGGAACAAAGAAAGAGACTACAAGGGGAGTGTCTGAAAGGCTTGAAGTTCGCGGGTTTATGCGTTAACCAATCAGGACCGAGTATTTGTTGCGTAATCAGAAAACTATAACCAATGATAAGTGCCCCCTTGGCGGATGTTCCCGGACACTGGAACCAAAGGGTATATAAAGATGTGAGGGACAAGGAATAAACGGATTGAATCTGCACCACGTTGATGTGTACTTTCACCCCGGTTTACGCCGTAATCGCGGGCTTTGGCAGGTGTGGGACACAGGACACTTTCCATGTGGTGTGTTTTTTAAAATTTACTTAATGCCCTATCAACCTGTGAAGTTAAATATTTTACCATGAGAAAATACCAGGTTGGAAATCTGAGATCCCATCGTGACTAGTGGAAGTGCAACATAGGAAGAAAGATCAGATAACTGGAGGAGCATAGCATAAGAAAAAAACCCCAAGGCTGAGCGTGGGTGTTGTGAAGTACAGAAAATGGTCAATTCCCGAGACAAATTAGTTTGATGATTCAATAGAGCATTGGAAATACTAGCCTAAACCCATGTCAAATTTTATGTGCCACAGTTAATGCCACCACTTTATAAAACCAAATTCAAAGTTTGTTTAGAACCTGGCATTTGAGTTATTCATAGATATCACTGCTTGTCAGCAAATACAGCCTCAGAACAGCACTATCACCCACAAAACTTTTCTCACCATCTGCAATGCTTCAGGTTGGCCTGTTGTTCCTATAGAGGATAATATGCAAATCAGCACCGTGGCATGTAAGACCCTTCTGTCTAACTACTATGACATGCATGACTGTCTCATGAGTTCTTAAAATGAACTGCATTTTCAAGTTGAATGGAGGGGACAAAGCACTTCTGAAGCTTTGGTTACCTGTTCAAGGTATACATGTGCACATAGTCTCCTGCTACACAACCTCTACACTAGTGTCTTATTAGAATCTAGAGGTCAAATATTGTTTTTGTCTCTTTTTGTTCATCCAATATTCTTTGAATCTCGCACTCAGAAGAAGTCATTTAGATTTCATATCAAGGTGATTTTTCATGTGAAGAAATGGTATCCCTATTCTTTATGGGGCAGCAGCATAGTAAAGCAGTCTTGTTTACCTCCCAGCAGAAGAAACAATGAGCATAGGGCAAACTCAGACCTTTTTGAGTGTATCATGACATCCAGTTGTGCCAGCTAACCTCACTTGTGACCCAAATTATTTTTTTTTAATAAGTCCTACTTTCTACTCTTTTAAATTTGAACTGGCACTTTAAATGAGAACAAAGTAATCCAGTTTACGTTTAAGTCACTGAGATGATGCCTTCTCAACAAAGCTGATGCTGCAGTCGCAGATAAAACACAATACCCTAAAAGTAAGCTGCTGATGCCAATGGACCATTCCCTGTGCTTTTTTCTATTGCAAATAACTGTCTGTCCAATCTCTCCAGTTTTGCCTAAAGGCACCTTCATGTTATCAGAGAGTACCTTCTACACTCTCTCTGGGAGAGTTCGCCTAATTTTCTCCTTGTTCATTGCCTCTCCACTGCACACATAGATTTTTGACAGCCTGTCCTAGCTGGTCTTCTAATTTGACCCACTTCTGTACTAAAGCTTCTGGCCTATGAACCTCTGCTTCACCGTCATTCTCATAATCCCTCAGTGACCACTTTACAGCTTGTCTCTTGTGCTTACCCAATTCTTTGCTTCCTTCGATGTGTCTAAAGAGCCAGGCTTACAAAAAAATAACATCTTCTCCAAATGTGATTCTTGCATACCAGTAACGCTCATGGCAAGCTAAGTTCCACCCAAACAAATTGATTTGTAGGATCAAGGCGTTAAGTTTTAACTGAATATCTACCAAATATAACTAACCCTGCTACATTTCTCTAAGGGAGCTGGATCACCTTCATAACTCTTTCTGCTGTGGGCATTCATTTACCATTCTGACATAATCTAGTGCCTCACTGCATGATGCTGATGATGTTTTTGTCAATGTGAAGAATGCAGTACAATTGTTGCAGAAATTGTCTAAGAAACGGAGACCTTAATATGTACCATCTGTTTTACAAAAAAGCTCAATGTGGTAATGCATTTGCAATACCAGAAGCAATATCTCTAAGACATGAAATGAACATATGCTGTCTAAGAGCCTTCAGGCTGACATTGAAAAAGAGAAAAGATAGTACTTCAAGGCAAATATTGTCCCAATAGAAAGACTGCCAGAACCAATATGGCTCAGTCTATTGACAAGTCTCTGGTGAACAACATCATATAAAGACATGCACATTGTTATGGGTTGTACAGCTCTATGCCCCATTTTTTTCAGCTTGGGAAAAAAAAAGTAGAGAACACCTTCACTGTCACACTGGCTATTCTCTTGTTTCAGATCAACAGATGTTGTCAGATGAAGACATCCTATCCATTATTCTTTGATTAACTGAATTTTTTTTAAACAAGACAATGAAACTCACACTAGGGTAAGTAAGCAGACAGCTTGGAAAGAAAGAACTGAAATAAGCCTCTGCTTTTTAGTGTGGTTTTGGCTTGGGTTTTATTTTTTCATTCCTATATTAATACATTTTATGCATGAAGATATCTATGATTCTGAAGCTAAAATGGCATTGAAACTACAATAGCAAGTAATGAATTTTACACATACCAGAAGATACAGTAATTTTATTTTAAAGTCTGTTATCCTTAAAGAATAGGATCTAAGTTATTGTCCTGTCAGCCACAGTTTATTCCAACATAATCTAAAATCTATATTCCTTTCATAGATGACATAAACAAAACCTGCTATGCTACAGAAATGGCTGTCTTTGGGTGGTGTTTTATTTGTCTTCTGCTATAAAATAATAATTGACAAGGAGACTACTCTAATTTTGGCAAATCAGATACATGGTCCGATTATCACTCTTCCAAAAACATTTTGGTGTGCGAGATTTTGAAGGGTGTAGGAATAGATAAATAATTTATTAAATATTTTATACACTAAATATTTGAAGTTTAGATCAATTTTTAAATAAAGTTGGTGGGGAGGGGGAGTGCTATGGGAACTACATCACTATATATGTGAATTTGCTGCTGTCCATCATAGCATCAATACCTTCACAGTGTAAAGGAATCTAACCAGTTCCTTTTGAAGTTAATAGCAGGGTTCTTTCGGCAGTGGTTACTTAAAAAGTATAAGGGCAACACCCCTTTTTCTTTTTTCCTGCTTACATTGCTCGGGAATATTTAAAATATTACTTGGTATGTGTATTAAGCAGACCCGATTAAATTTTGAGGTTTTAGTTGTTAGTCCTGATGTCATTAAAGCTATACCATTTAAAAAGTGAAGTAACACACTGATAACATGGGCCTGCATTTGTAGACCTAGAACACACGATGGAACTTAATGGCTTCACACCTAAAAATGGCTGCAACTTTATTAAATTCTTACCAGCAAACGAGGATTTAGGAAACCTACAGCATTTCTCCTGTGGATTTTATTAGTTCCACAGGAGGGAGTCTTTCTTCTACAGATTATAGATGCTTCCAGCACGCTAAAGGAGCTTGTAAACAGTTCTTGAGAAGCTACCCTTTAGATCTCAGAAACTCTGAGGGAGGTAGCTCTTCCACTACAGATCTTAGAAGCACAGGCTATTTTAAGTACAGTATAATTCTAATTAACTACACCATCAATTATGTCAAACAAGGGCAAAATAACTGACCTTTCACTAAAGGCAAAGCCATCAAAGCAGGATTTTTTAAACTATGTAAGGGCAAAGGACAAGAGGAAGATCTCATATCACCATTTCTGGAGACTGGGGTGGATATAGACATCACAAGAGTGAAGAAACCTGGTATCTACTGCTGCTGTCATATGGTCAATGCCATGCCTCTGGTGGGAGGCTTCTTCCTCCCAGATCTGCCTGATATTTGGTAAATTCTGTGTATTCATGAGATGAAGTATTTCAAGACCAATGTAATCACTTCTTCCTTTAAATCTTTTTCTCTAATCAGAAAAATAAGCCAGTTTCAGGTACATCCCCTCTTTGAAAATGTGAGAGTTAACTAAGAACTGCAAAGAGAACCAGGAGAAAGCAAACCAAATTGATAAGAAACATCATTTGGTTAAAAAAGAAATATCAGACAAAGGCTTTGTTATTATATGTTGTTGCAGCAGGAATTAATAATGTAATTATTACTAGCATATTGTATCTATAAACATGCAGATAGGCAAATGAAATGCTGAACACTAAAGACTGACAACTAGCTGAGTTAAAAGCTGTTGTGACACTACTGGAGACTATTTTGAGATTCATAAAATGAAGCATGCTTTACGATACTGAAACAATTATAACTTTCAATATTTAGCAATTTCAGCCTTTTCAAATATGATTTTCAATGTCATAGAATCATAGAATCATAGAATGATGAGAGTTGGAAGGAACTCCCAGAGGTCATCCAGTCCAACCCCCCTGCAAGAAGCAGGGACACCCCCAACTAGATCAGGTTGCTCAGGGCCCCATCCAACCTGTCCTTGAACGTCTCCAGGGTGGGGCATCCACCACCTCCCTGGGCAACCTGTTCCAGTGCTCCACCACTCTTACAGTAAAGAACTTTTTTCCAATATCCAATCTAAATCTCCCTCCCTCTATTTTGAAACCATTACCCCTTGTCCTGTGACAACAGGCCCTACTGAACAGCCTCTCCCCATCTTTCTTGTAGGCCCCCTTGAGGTACTGGAAGACCGCTAGAAGGTCTCCCTGGAGCCTCCTCTTTCCAGGCTGAACAGCCCCAACTCTCTCAGTCTGTCGTCATAGGAAAGGTGCTCCAGCCCCTTTATCACCTTTGTGGCCCTCCTCTGGATCCTCTCCAACTGGTCCATGTCCTTCTTATGTTGGGGGTTCCAGAACTGGACACAGTACTCCAGGTGAGGTCTCATGAGGGCAGAGTAGAGGAGGAGAATCACCTCCCTCAACCTGCTGGCCACGCTTCTCTTGATGCAGCCCAGGATGCGGTTGGCCTTCTGGGCCGCAAGAGCACATTGTCGGCTCATGTTGAGTCTCTCATCCATCAGCACTGCCAAGTCCTTCTCCTCAGGGCTGCTCTGAAGCCACTCTCCGCCCAGTCTGTAGTTGTGCCTGGAATTGCCCCAACCCAGATGCAGGACCTTGCACTTGGTCCTGTTAACATTGTTGAAATGATTAGGCAACTGTTTTGAGGTTTTATCTTAAATAATTTTCCTACTGCAAATATTTCAAATCAATGTAAAATAAATTTCAAATGCCATCAGCAAAGACCTGAAAGGATTATGTCAAAAGGTACATGATGAATGAATTTCCAGTTAGTCCTGCAATGAAAGCCTACATTATGAAAAATAAAGAGAAGATGATATATAATGACTCCAGGTTTCTTTTTTTTTTTTAGATGCTGCACAAACAAAAAATAACCTTGAATGTAAAGCCTTTTAGAAACAGTACTCGGAGAACAAATGTTCTTCCACCTAAGATCCAGGGGGCATAAACATTGAACAAGACTACTCTTAAGGGGATTAGTCCAGGCTTCTGCAAACCGCAAGGGTTTAACAATTTTTCCATCAAAAATTTACGTCCTTATGTAAATAAGAAAATGAACCTAGATCTGAAAAAAACTTGGAACCAATCTGGAAACCAACCCAACTGCCCCCTACATACCATAACCAAAATGGGGACACTGGATGCAAAATCTGACACATCTCAAATAAAATACACGGAAACTGTTTCAGTGAGAAAGAGAGGGTAGAATTGATCATCTGTTGAAGAGAAGAAGCTTGGAGAAAAATGGAAGAAGCAAATCAAATAATGGACAAGATTAAGCACTCACTCTCTAAAACTCAGAGTGGGAATTTGTCTCAGCTAACACCGACTGTTAGTTATTAACAAGTTAGTTGTTTAAGCTAATCATCAAGACTCCCTTTCTAATCTATGGAGAGAAATAGATACCTCCAGAGAATAATCAATATGATCTATAATATATTTTAGGATTGAATAAATTAGCTCTGGAAGAGTTTAACTCTCCTCATTGACTGCAGTGGAAACACAGATGATTTGCTTAACCTGGACCCCTGTCTTTCAAACCGCTAAAGCCAGATAAAACGAGAGACTGTTTGTGCTATGAAGAAGAGGCACAGGGCTTAAGCAAACTCTGCTGATCTTCCCCTTTGTCCTCCTCCCCCTTATTCCCATAAACAGCTGCTTTGCTGACTGCCTTATCTACACTGTTAAAAAGAGTGGAGTATGTCTTCAATTTCTGTGACAATTTGATGTTGCCTTATCCTCTGGTTTGCCAAAGCTCATATTGCACAACATAATGCAATTGCTGCTCTGAAATGCTTCATTTGAGTCTTGAACAGCAAGTGTTATTATTGCAAATAACCGCTGTGTGCCTTCCATTTTCAATAGCACAGGGCCTGTGTGAATGCAAGTCTGCTCCAACTCCAGGAAAAATAGTTTTTCTTTTGAAATCTAGACCTAGAGATCTAAAACAAGCCCAAAGGTATAAATTCTAAAGCAAAAACAAAAAAAAACCCAAACCCAAATAAACCCTTAACAAATAAAAGAAAGGCTAGCATGAGGAAATCATAAGGACAGGACAGGACAGGACAGGACAGGACAGGACAGGACAGGACAGGACAGGACAGGAGGATGCCTGTCTATCTAGAGCACCTCTTCAGGCAAGATAAACTAATAAGAAAATTGGTGGTAAATATTAATTTGCACCAGAGTCTTATAGAGAGGAGTCTTTACAGGAGACAAAGACCAAATGTGCAGATTTATTAAATATGAAACTTCAAATGTTGAGTAACAGCGTCCCAATAGGACAGGTGCTCATTTAATCTGACAGGTGGCTATAATGTGTAAAAATATATGTCTAACAGATACAGTGTACAGAGTATAGTATTGGGAGATATCAGTTGGCATGATTTAAAGGAAAAGACCTTCCAAAATGTATTATAGGTATGGGCAGGTAATACTTTATCCAGCACAAGTTTACATAGAAGAGCAAAAATGAATAAAAGAGTTGCAGGCATAGGTCCATGTATATAGTCTGTAGTCTGGATTTACTAGAAATGTTATTATAATTTAATATATTTCTTTAGGCGTGGCTTTGGTGGAGGGGATGAGGATTATGTCTGTTCACCTTCCCATTAGTGTTGCATAATTCAGTATATAGGGGAAGAAAAATGACATAACTGAAGACCACAGAAGCCTCGTCAGAGTTGTTCAGAGCAAATTTTGCACTTTGGTCTGGCCTCTATTTTCTATGCCATCATTCTTCAGTCATTCCCATATATTTAGATGAATTCTTTAAAGCTGGGGAATAAAAAAAAATCTTTGTTAAGTATCACTTTATTCTTTTCCTTTAAACTTCTCTGTTTTTCTATTTTATAGGACTGGTTTCCTTTTTCTTGGAAGCCCTTAAGATTGACTCATGTTCTTCCGTTTTTCTTCACTGCCTCTGTCTTCACTGCTGTTGCAACTACAGAAAAGAAAAAAAGCTTTGAATGGGCTTTAACTTAAGCAAGATCTATTCAAGGAAACTTGTACAACTGACTTTTTTAATGCGAAACCTGCATTTTGAAGATAATTTTCTTCAGATTTTCTTCTGATGAACTGAACTCTTGTTCTTCAACATCTGAATTTTGTTATTTTTGATAATGAGCACTGCTGAGCATGTGGGAAGATTTAGATCAAGTGAGACAGCAAGCCAAAGCTGAACTTTGACCTCCTCTTGCAGCCTCCTTCATGATGTGCTTGCCCAGTAGTTTTTAAAAAACAGCTTATTTTTTAAATGACATTTTTGTTTTGCTTTCCCCATTCAAGAATAACTACAAAAATGTATTTCTGTTATTTCTGGTTTATGGCAAGGTACTTCACACATTTCTGTTTATTGTATCTGGCCAGAATACAGTTAGAGTAGCTGCTGTTCATTCCATCACTGTGTATATGTGAATTATACAATGAACTGTAGTGGGTCAAATAGTGGCTACTAATAAGACTAATAAGACTTATTCTATGTTGGAGCTAACAAATCCTTTATCAGTACTTCAACCATTCTGCTTACGTGGCTTCATTTTTAAGATTATGCCTTTCATCTATGGGAACTAATCTCTTTCATATACAATTTTAGCAAGGAGCTTATAAAATGTGTATTAAAGCAGTATTGACTTGTCCAACAATAAAAAGTACAATTAGGCTTCCAACACAGAGCATTACTAATTTGCATAAAAACCTCTGTAACCCATTCCTTTTACTGCAGAATATAACCAAGAGGTTACATTCTCTACCACGCACCAGTAATTTACTGTAAAATCAGTAGATAGCTGTACCTGTGTAACAGTGTTCACTTTCTTTGTGCCAATCTTTTAAAAATGAATTTACATGCCGAATGTATCAATAGGAAATAATATTAAAGATCATTACACTGAATGACCAAACACAATGGGTTCCTTTGATAATATTCCATAATGCAATAACTCAAGACTTACTTATTGGGAGTACCTGTCCTGATAGAGTCACGAGTAGGGTCACACCGTAGACTCAGTTTTATCATACTTTGGAGTTGCAATAGCTCATTTTCATAATGTACTATTTAAGCAAGAAGCTTATAAGAACTGTAGAAGAGTAATAATGACCAGTCTATGCATAAAAATGTATAAATAGTTAGGCTTCCCACACTAAGCATTTTCATCTAAGAAGATTACTTAATATCCCTCTTGCAAAATTTCTCATTTCCATAACCAAATAGGTGCTATTGTCTATTCACTCTTGAAGTACTACACCTCTTTGTAGTACTAAAGGAATTTCTTTTCTGTGTGTACTCTGAAATATATTACATTAGATTTCTAAAGTACATGCCAGTTAGTAAATAATAGCAAGACAAGATTCCCATCAGGTTTAGACTCCCTAGAATCAGTCAAAATAAAACCAGAACAGACCATTTGCCATTAACAGCTTCTGCCTGTAGAGAGCACAGAAATTCCTCATGGCTGGAGATGATTTGCCTTCTCTTCACTCACTTAATAAAGAATAGTATTTCCTTACCAAGGCAACGCAAGATGACATTGCCTCTGGTCACTGCAGGGCATATCATATCATGTAACACAACATAACCTGACGTAACCTGATCCAAAGGCCATGTGCTTGTTGCCTGTTTGGTGAAAATACTACTTTTATTCGGAAGAGAGGACATGTCACCATAGATAACAAAACATTAGTCCTAAACTACCTTTTAGTCCAAGGGCTTCTGTGTTTACAGTTAACTCAGAGTTAAGTCCAAATCACAAGGAGTAGGAACAATTACCTCTTCAGTTACCCTGTGTAGCCTATACTGACAAGAACAGTTCTATAGATACCTTTAATCAGCAAAGGTTTAGATTACACAGAGTCTAAATATGCCCTGAGAAATGACCCCACTACAAAACAAAACCAAAACCAAAGAAAGACAAAACTGAAGTCATCAAAACTTTAAACCCACTAATCAGCCCATTTTTACAGATCTCAGGAACATGTCAGTCTGCTTATTTCAAGATCAGCAGAGTTCTCCACTATGCTCTGTTTTGCTGATACATCTGACGATTGAATGATGATATTTTAAAAGAATAACAATGATTGCATTATAGATGTTAAATGTACTTATTTATTCCATTATTCAGACAAGGAAACACTAATGTATAATAGAAACTTAAAACTGGAGTGTTGCTGATCAAATGATTACATAGCCAATGAACTCAAAATGCATAATCTCAGCTATCAGCATAAAGTGATTTTATTTTTCAAAACTCCATATATCTAAATACCTTAAAGCATTGTTTTTGAAACCATGATTCTTTCAAACTCTTTGCTGAAATAAATACCAAGATCTTAGAAAAAATATTTTTAGAGATAAATTCTAAGAGGAAAAATATACTTAACACTACTCCAAATGAACAATTAAAAACCATTAAAACAATTAAAAGAGAGAGAGAGAGAGATTAAGAGGGAAAGAGAGAGAGAGAGAGAAAGAGAGAAAGAGAGAAAGAGAGAAAGAAAGAGAGAAAGAGAGAAAGAGAAAGAGAGAAAGAGAGAGAGAAAGAGAGAAAGAGAGAGAGAGAAAGAAAGAAAGAAAGAGAGAAAGAGAGAAAGAGAGAAAGAGAGAAAGAAAGAGAGAGAGAAAGAAAGAGAGAAAGAAAGAGAGAAAGAAAGAGAGAAAGAGAAAGAAAGAGAGAGAAAGAGAGAAAGAGAGAAAGAGAGAAAGAGAGAAAGAAAGAGAGAAAGAGAGAAAGAGAGAAAGAGAGAAAGAGAGAAAGAGAGAAAGAGAGAAAGAAAGAAAGAAAGAAAGAAAGAGAGAAAGAAAGAAAGAAAGAAAGAAAGAAAGAAAGAAAGAAAGAAAGAAAGAAAGAAAGAAAGAAAGAAAGAAAGAAAGAAAGAAAGAAAGAAAGAAAGAAAGAAAGAAAGAAAGAAAGAAAATTTGTTCTTTTATATGCTATCTTAAACATACATATTTATTACAGTGTTACATCTCATTATTCTCTTTTTTTTTGTGTATATATTATGTATGTTTGTATAAGGATGTCCAAATAGATAAATACAAATACAAACTATTCCTTTAGAGAAATGGAGATTCCCAGGAGTGGGAAACTACTTTTGGATATCCAAAATACATTATTTTCATCTAGAGCTTATTGCCTTGGCAAGCACGAGTGTGATAAGAACAGACACAAAATTAAAGGCCTGTTTTTAAAATACAGCTCTTTTTCAGCCTTACTGTATGCTTGAAAATCTGTGTTTAACAAATATGAGAACAAATGAAAATGCTAGATCTGAATGCTTTCTATATTTGAAGCAAATTACAATCACTGTACCTGAACACCTAATTTGATAAAGCTGCAATTTGGATCTGAACTTTGCATCCTATACACATTTAGTTTGAAAACACTAAACTAATTTTAATCCTCAGCATTGAAAACCTACCACCATTCTATGCTGGTAGGAATATACAAAGGCGTGAGCAATACAATCACCTCAGAGGAAATACTGCTTTACAATTTCCCCCCAGTTTGACCCTTGCTAGCATGCATGAATCAAATCAAGAGCTTGAAGATTTTGCAGACCTGTATTAACATATTTGCAAGGCTCAGTTGGATTTTCACAGAGAAAGCAGATATGGAAAGAAAAACTCTCTTGTTTATGGAATGTCTGATAAACATGTGCTCAACACCTGGATTTTAAAGGGATTCTATTCCTTGCTCAATAAAAGTACAATAGCCACCTTCTGAGGCATTCAAACAATAAAACATGATGATAGCAACAAAAAGAGCTGCCACACATCATTTTCTTCACCTCTTTGATTTTGTTTAATAACAATGAATCAACTTTTAAAAACAAAAGAGCGAAGTAACAGGTTAAAAAGAAAAATCCTTATAAAATATGCATAAGAACATGGAATCATATGTACCATGAAGCATATGCTTTCCTAATAAACAACTTATGCTATGAAAATATCCTATTGGTAAGTGCATTTCCATATGACAGTGTTTTGTATCTTGATAAAAATGTCTGATAAAACTGCTCTATGTGAATGATACAAAATTAATGCTTACTAGAGTTTCTGCACATCCCACTGACCTCTGCAGGGTTAATAAGAGAAAATTCCACCATTTAAGCATAAAATATTGCTGTTTAGTACAGGCAAATATATGCAAAAGAAATTGCACTAAATTAGGATTGAATTCTTGCTAGCTTTTCTGCCAGCCTGCTTCAGAAGAAAGGCAAAAGGCATCTCCATATGAACATTGCTCTCTGTAATCAGGAGCTGTATTGGCATAGCAGCACTTTTTCAATCACTAGACTGTTGTCCCTATTCAGCTTGTAGGGTGAATTGGAATTTTTTTTTGTTTTTAAAGTAGGTAGTAAACATAACGCTACCACCTGAAAAGTAAGGGACCCAGGTAAGAAGGTGGCATGTGGCAGATCAGACTTGTACATCATGTTTTTGCATACCAGCATAATGCCTCAAGATTAGTTAGACTAAGAGCTTTAGAGAGTGAGATATCCTCCTTTAAGGAAACAGACACTAGCTCCTTTTCAGATATCTGATTTTAGTGTTCTGATGATGGATGAGATGAATCACATTCCAAAAGTCAGGACCATGGTGCTTTCTCTTCATATGTGCTGATGAACGCAAGTTATTCTCCAGCCCAGGTTCCCAACCAGACTAATCTAGGAAGTTCCGGGAATACATTACATCTTTCCTATGGAAATTTTCCCATGGGAAATGAGAAAAGGATGGAGAAAGGCTTGCTTCCACTTTGTATTGGGGGTTAACTCTTTTCCTAAGGAAAAATCTACAGAGGATGAGATGTGGCCTGAAGTTCTTGTAAACAGCAATAGTTTTAAGAGCTTATGCCTAAAAGGAATGCAAGATGAAAAAACTCCAGCTTTACTTGGGGGAAAAAAAAAAGGCAGAATTTTAATTTTCAAAAAACATATTACTTCTAAAAGCCATACGGTATTGTCACTGATCAGGAAATTAGGCATAAAATTATATGTGAGGTTCAGGTTAGCCAAATTTATTGCAATATCTTTTTGCCAACAGTTCCTTAAGAAAAAAAAAAAAAAGTTAAGTAGCATTTGAGTTATAGATTAGAAGGGAAAACTCAGTGATCTCCTATTCTGTTCTATATTACAACTTCTACAGTGATTAATATTTTCACTGAGTTAATAATCTCCCACATATATAAAAAAAAACCCAAACCCAACACCTGATTAAAAAAAAAAGTTGGTACATTGTATGGTAACATATGTCTAAAGAGTATGTATATATTTCAGCTAGCACTTTCGCTGTGCTTTACCACCACCCTATTCAGCTATAATTGTAAGTTTCCTGCCTCATGTCAGAGTTTTAAGAGAGCGCATTTTGGTTTCAGGTAGAACTTCAAAACAGCTAATTAAGCAGAATAAAAACGGAGAAAGATAATGTCCATCCACTGAGGCAAGGCTGTATATGAATGCTGAAGCAGCTCAGTTGCACCTCAAAGTATATTTACATCACACTTTGAAATCTTATGGCCTGATCCAACCATGTGCCAATGTGCTCTTTTCACACTGACTATATGGACAAAAGAAATCAGAGGTTTAAATGCTTCATTGTTTACCTGACATTTATCAATCTGAAACACTGGCTAACTCGAAAAAGGTCTATTATTAGGAAACACAAAAGTACATGCATTTTCTTCTCTGCTATTAACAGGTATCATTCACTTTTAGTGTATACATCAAGCTGCCAAGTAACATATCTTTTGAGCAGAATACATGAACTAAGCAGCTTTCAACAAAGAAACTATATAGTTGCTGAAGGAGCAATGATTTTTATTTCATGCTTAAAGAAGGGTTTACTGACAGAAGCAAACTTGGAAAAAAAAATTAATGGTAAAAAGATGTACCTGGCTGTGGGGAATAAATAGATGTAATTATTATTGGTTTGGTTTTAGCTCTCTGCTTGCAAGAGTAAAAAATTCCTTGCTTTTGAAAATTTTACTTAGGTTAGATTTACTTCTGTTACATACATTTGTAATTTTATATGTAGGACATTATCAGAAGTAATAAAATATATGTAAAGGAAAATAAACTGTGGCAGCAT
Source organism: Heliornis fulica (assembly GCA_013399135.1). Classification (NCBI taxonomy): domain Eukaryota; kingdom Metazoa; phylum Chordata; class Aves; order Gruiformes; family Heliornithidae; genus Heliornis; species Heliornis fulica. The sequence continues at coordinate 521,177 of VXBZ01002167.1, read as the reverse complement.
CAACTCCATATGTTAGAATGTTATGAAACTGCTTTAAAAATTACAATTTTTTAAAAAATAATGCAAGTTTTAGGAAAACAATTTTTATAGTTCTTGCACTTGGGTTCTCACTACTGAGCATTTTAAATAACTAAGGTGGCAAAGTCAATCTTTTCACATGAATTTTACAGACTAGACACTTTTTAGAAATAAAAGATGGCATATTTTGCACACTCCTTTGATTGCAAGATTTAGTGCCATAAGAGAAAACATCATAAATGTTGAGGGTTACTAATACAAAAAAATGGTTAAAAGAAGAGAATTGCCATGGCAGATTGTGCCTGAAGAATTCATACTACAAAAACACCTTGCTTGGACTGAAAAGTTTTTGAAGTGTATACATTGGAGCAAAATGCATGGTTTTGCAATTAATTTCTGCCTTTTATGCTCAGATAAGGCTTACTTTGAGCAGCCTTTCTCTTCTTTCTTGGAAAGAACATGAAATATATACTACCTCAGTCAAACTTGAAACGCAGAAGTAAATAAAGAATAAAAAGTTCTTAACTGCAGAATATTTGTTTTTCTGGACACAGGAACAGCAACTGCTCCTCAAGTTTAGAGATGATGAAGAACTTCCCTATTCTTTAAGTCAGAGATATTATTTTTTATATTTAGCATTTCTGAAAATAGTACATCGGTCTCTAGAGTGTTAATTGTCTCTGCAAAAGGCAGACTAGAAATGTTGACACTGTCTTTCAGAGTAATTTTAATGATTAGGTAGTGATTGCAAAGGTTGGTCCCATTTTGTTATGCTTGAAAGATTTATCACATTAATGAAAGTAAAGTAACCTCCTAGCCACACTAGCTATAATTTTACAACATATTTTGTTTGTTTGCTTCAATAAATCAGTTGCTAAACCTCACTTAAATAAATCAGTTGCTTAAGGCCTTGACTGGAATCTCTCAGAATGTCATCAGAATGGGCTACAACTAAAATAAGGATCGTGGGGATGAAAATCTGAGATCAAATTCTACTGGGAAAATATGGCTTGATTACAACACTCAGAAACATATCATTCCAAGAGTCTTGTCACACTTCTCAGAGATATGCACAGCAAATTTCTTGTAGAAATCTGCTTATATAGATTCTGAGAGTGTGTGTGGTCTTCAATTCAGCCTGGCAAATCAATCTCTCTGTGGTAAGGGAAAATCACTAAAGTATGTGATTTTAACTCAGAACAATAAAGTGGCTCCAGAGTTTTATTCTCAACTTACTGACCAAACGTCTTTTGATGTGATAAATGTTTATGGATTCTTCTAATTACAATTCTGGTTTAAAGCTAAGACACTTAGAGAATATGGGTCTCTTTCATAAAGTTTCCGAGGTTTCCCTATAATAATCAATTACCATAATGAGTTTTTTTAAAGCTGCCATTTGTCACTTTCTTAAAATATATAAACTACCCAGTATAAAGATAAATAGCTAGAGCCAGCCTACCCTGAGGCCCTCTATAATGTCCATTAAATCAAAATCAACCTGTTGGATTTTTTTTCAAAGTCAGTCCTGCTTGTGCTAAATAACAATCTGCAGACAACAAGTGTAATTTTATGGCAAGAAATACTGATTTCTCAACAGATCCTTGAAAAAAAATTAGTCCTAATCCTTGACACCTCCAGGGAGGGGGCATCCACCACTTCCCTGGGCAACATGTTCCAGTGCCTTAACACACTCAAAGTGAGAAATTTCTTCTTAATATCTAATCTAAATCTACCCTCTCATCCTCTCACTACACAGCATTCTAAAANATTTACTTCTGTTACATACATTTGTAATTTTATATGTAGGACATTATCAGAAGTAATAAAATATATGTAAAGGAAAATAAACTGTGGCAGCATCAACTCCATATATTAGAATGTTATGAAACTGCTTTAAAAATTACAATTTTTTAAAAAATAATGCAAGTTTTAGGAAAACAATTTTTATAGTTCTTGCACTTGGGTTCTCACTACTGAGCATTTTAAATAACTAAGGTGGCAAAGTCAATCTTTTCACATGAATTTTACAGACTAGACACTTTTTAGAAATAAAAGATGGCATATTTTGCACACTCCTTTGATTGCAAGATTTAGTGCCATAAGAGAAAACATCATAAATGTTGAGGGTTACTAATACAAAAAAATGGTTAAAAGAAGAGAATTGCCATGGCAGATTGTGCCTGAAGAATTCATACTACAAAAACACCTTGCTTGGACTGAAAAGTTTTTGAAGTGTATACATTGGAGCAAAATGCATGGTTTTGCAATTAATTTCTGCCTTTTATGCTCAGATAAGGCTTACTTTGAGCAGCCTTTCTCTTCTTTCTTGGAAAGAACATGAAATATATACTACCTCAGTCAAACTTGAAACGCAGAAGTAAATAAAGAATAAAAAGTTCTTAACTGCAGAATATTTGTTTTTCTGGACACAGGAACAGCAACTGCTCCTCAAGTTTAGAGATGATGAAGAACTTCCCTATTCTTTAAGTCAGAGATATTATTTTTTATATTTAGCATTTCTGAAAATAGTACATCGGTCTCTAGAGTGTTAATTGTCTCTGCAAAAGGCAGACTAGAAATGTTGACACTGTCTTTCAGAGTAATTTTAATGATTAGGTAGTGATTGCAAAGGTTGGTCCCATTTTGTTATGCTTGAAAGATTTATCACATTAATGAAAGTAAAGTAACCTCCTAGCCACACTAGCTATAATTTTACAACATATTTTGTTTGTTTGCTTCAATAAATCAGTTGCTAAACCTCACTTAAATAAATCAGTTGCTTAAGGCCTTGACTGGAATCTCTCAGAATGTCATCAGAATGGGCTACAACTAAAATAAGGATCGTGGGGATGAAAATCTGAGATCAAATTCTACTGGGAAAATATGGCTTGATTACAACACTCAGAAACATATCATTCCAAGAGTCTTGTCACACTTCTCAGAGATATGCACAGCAAATTTCTTGTAGAAATCTGCTTATATAGATTCTGAGAGTGTGTGTGGTCTTCAATTCAGCCTGGCAAATCAATCTCTCTGTGGTAAGGGAAAATCACTAAAGTATGTGATTTTAACTCAGAACAATAAAGTGGCTCCAGAGTTTTATTCTCAACTTACTGACCAAACGTCTTTTGATGTGATAAATGTTTATGGATTCTTCTAATTACAATTCTGGTTTAAAGCTAAGACACTTAGAGAATATGGGTCTCTTTCATAAAGTTTCCGAGGTTTCCCTATAATAATCAATTACCATAATGAGTTTTTTTAAAGCTGCCATTTGTCACTTTCTTAAAATATATAAACTACCCAGTATAAAGATAAATAGCTAGAGCCAGCCTACCCTGAGGCCCTCTATAATGTCCATTAAATCAAAATCAACCTGTTGGATTTTTTTTCAAAGTCAGTCCTGCTTGTGCTAAATAACAATCTGCAGACAACAAGTGTAATTTTATGGCAAGAAATACTGATTTCTCAACAGATCCTTGAAAAAAAATTAGTCCTAATCCTTGACACCTCCAGGGAGGGGGCATCCACCACTTCCCTGGGCAACATGTTCCAGTGCCTTAACACACTCAAAGTGAGAAATTTCTTCTTAATATCTAATCTAAATCTACCCTCTCATCCTCTCACTACACAGCATTCTAAAAAAGTCACTCCCCAGCTTTATTGTAGGCCCCTTCATATACTGGAGGGTTGCTATAAGGTCTCACAATGTTTGAGGATGGCCAAGGTTTACACAGTGATGGCATGGCAGGTTCCCTTGCAAGGCTTGCTCTATTGTAGATGACTTTTCTACTTTTTGAGATCTGTGCTGGTGAAAGCAGGCAAAGCCACCATACTCTATTTCATATCTTGTCAGCATAGCACCATTCTTCTCACTTCTAAATTTAACATGCATAATTGTTTGATAGCAATAATATAATGTCTTCACTTAGGGCATTGCTGTTGTATAATCCAAGCAAATAATCCACAAATCTTCCTGGTACATATACTTCAAGTTTCTAATTTTTGCCTGGATCTTTGGTCAGATGTATTTTATTGAATATATAGGCTCTTGAATCTTGTACAAGTTCTACCTTGTATAAGTAAAAGTTCCAAAAGTCCAAGTGCTCCCTAAAAATACAAAGTTGGAAAAAAACACTTTGCAAAACACAGTTGCTGCACTGTTTCTGGCAACTGTGGCAGAAATTGGTGGTTAGGTCAGCAGGAGAACCACTCCAGGGTTCTTTCTTCAGGAGTCCTGTCAGAAAGGCTTATATTCTGTGAATGAAACGAGGTTTTTTATTTCTTTTTTTTTTTTTACCTCCTAAAGAAGCAATGTTGTGGTTTTGTGGATCAAGGTTGTGGGGTGTGTTTGCTTGGGGGGGCGGGGGGGCGCAGGATGCTGTAGGGGTGACTTCTGCAAGAAGCAGTTAGAAGCTTCTCTAAGGTCTGACAGAGTAAATACCACCTGGGCTCAAGGCTGGACACTACCACTGACAAGGCTGATCCCAACAGTGATGGTCATAGCACCTCTGTGATTTGATTTAAGAAAAAAACATGCAACCAGCCACATTTTGCCACCAGAGAAGGGAGTGAGAAGATGTAAGAAAATCTGTAGGCACCAAGGCCAGTGAAGAAGGGCAGAAGGAGGATGCGCTGAGAGAAGATTCCCTGCATCCCGTGAAGAAAACCATGGTGGGGTGGGTGTCCCCTTGCAACCCATGGAGGATGCAGAGACTCTCCTTGCAGCCCGTGGAGAGGCACCTCAGAGTAAGTGGAGACATCTGAAAGATGCTGTGGCCTGTGTTGGAGAAGGCCCCTGGCAGCGCTTGCAGCACATGGAGAGAGAGAGAGAGGGAGGGAGAGGTAATGTATTCAAACAAAAGGGTAGATCTGAGATTATTTGTGTTTCACACCTAAGTCAATGTTACCCCCATAAGAAGATAATTACAGACAAACAGATACTTTGGCTAATGTATACTTACTTGAAGTGTATACTGAACAAGGACCTCCGGGAAAGGTGGCTGATGGTTCCTTTCAAAAGTCTGTAGCCATGGCAATAGTTGCAGTAAGATTGAATCATTTTTAGCATTCTTTTGTTTAACATACAATTTTCCTAAATGTATTTAATACATACATTGTAAAAATAATTAGAACAGTCATTATTTAGCTAGCAAGTAATAGTATGAGAACAGAAAGCTTCAGGAGAATGTTTATTCTAAACATCGTGTAGTATATCACCACTATTCTCATTCTTTGAACTACAATGATAATTTTGCGAGGATGCTTACATGCTATTAGCTCAGCAAGTGCCTGCTGTTTACTCAACTCCAACTTTGGATCCACTTAACTGTATTATGCCCATCCATAAGCCTGCAGGATTACTGCCTACCTTTAAACAGAGGCCACTTTTAGAGCCATGCATCTGAGTAGGGTTACAGATGTAAAAGACAACAATGGTTGTACAATGCCAGTTTAGTCTGCAGCAGTCTTGGAATTTATTCTGAAAAAAAAGGGTATGTTGTTAGAAGACCACAGCAGATGAATTGTTTTCATTTAACATCAAGTGCAAAGAAAATATTTCTCTGACCTTACTTAGCCTGTCCCAAAAGCTCAGCTGAATGGCTAGTGTCAGCAGTCTCCAAACTGCCACATGTTCTGGTTAAAACTTATTTGCATTCTGTAGATTACCAGTGCCAGAAGTTGTCTGTGCCATTCCCAAAATACTTTTGTTCCCAAATGTATAGGACTTCTACTGCTCGTGATTCCCACCTGGAAAAAAAAACCAGGGTTGTTTCCTAGAGGAGGGCCACTGAACAAACAGTTTATTCAAAGTTAAGGCTAATTTGGATTAGGCCATTTGAAGGGCTTAAACTAAGTGAGAGTAACTGCAATGAAAATCTTAATTGTAAATGTATGCATACACAGAACCTATCTAACTCTGCATTTACCTTGAATATACATAAAGGCAAAGTTCATAAAACCCTTTGATCTGCTACCTGAAAGCACCCAAGAGTTTGAGCAATTCTGTAACATGTAGAATATGTGCAGTCCCACAGGGTAGGCACAAAAACATTTTGTTCCCCATACCACTTTCAGGCCCTGATCTAATAACATGATGCTTGCATGATTAAATTCAACATTCCTGAACACTGAAACTTCATTATCCATATTGTTCAATTATTCAATTGGCCTCAGAAAATTTTGGCCATGGACAGCTAGATTTTGGAAGCATTTGCCAGGCACAGTTAAGGAGTTAGAATGACTCACGGACTACTCAAAAGAGGCTGCTTGCATGCAGCCATCCGGTTTTAAGAGCTGATAGCATTTGATCATAGGAACACACCATTTTCATCAACTTGATGCCAAAGTACGCTCCCAATTTCTTTAATTTACAGATACAGATATAGCCTCAGAGTTCTCACAATGTTCAATATAACAGACTCTTGTGATATTGGTAGCAAGGAGGGCACTGTCACTGCTGCCATCCCAGGGTGATTCAATAGCTCCTTTCCTAGAACATTACAAGACTATTTGAAAACTTATTTACAACTTCTAGGAAAATATATTTTAAAGTATTAATAGGAGCCTCAAATTAAAACATTAGTTTTGTTGAAAATGTATTGACCAATAGTGGACATGCCATGTATGGCAGACTGTTCAAGTAATACAATTATATCAGATATAGATTCAGACATGAAGTATTGAATGATAAATCTGAACTGTTGGAAATCACTAGGAAGGCAACTGGACCCAGTCTGTTGAAATTAAAACCAGCTGTTGGCAGTAGTAGTAGAATCTTTTCCAGTTGCACAGGGAATATTTTCTTCATTTCAGTCAAAATTTCAGTCGGTACTAGCTCACTGAAAGGTGGGAAACTGTCTGGGAGTTGAAAAAAAGTTTAAAAATTTGTTTTCTTTCTCCAGTCTATGGTTAAAAAAAACAGGTGCGGGATGAGATCTACTAATTCTGAAATTCCAGTGATTATGAGGGCAAAAAGATGTGGTTCAATCCCCTCTCTAGATAAGTCTGTAAACTTTAGCTCATCAGTTCAACTCTGCAATCCAACAATTACAAGTCTGTTCACGTTTGCTGAGAGTATGCTAAAGCTATGAGAAAACCATAAAAGATAAGAAAAATAAACCCACAGAATTTAAACTCTTGTGATTGTGACAACAGCTCAGCAATTCAAGAAGAAAAATACTGACACGGGAAGGTAAAAAAAAACATTAGTCCAAAAGCAAATGATGGGAAGTCCGCAGCACAGCTAACACTAAGGGGCAGCTCCTTCCACACAGCGATGCAGGCCTTAGCTTCTCTACCTGACAGACTGCAGCTGTTCATAAGGTTTCTTGAGGAAAGGAGGAGAGATGGTCGATGTACTACACCTTAGTCCAATCACATGTAGGGCTGAGCTCTCTGTTGTGAGTATTAACTAATCAACAGTTGCTGCATACTCTTAAAGTGTGCATATCAGCTTTGCAGAGCTTCTTCCCATGTGACAAAAGATGCCTGCACAAAAATGATCTAGTGAGTGATGACTGAGGGCAAACTAAAATGCCAGCTTATTAGATAAATTTATGCATTCCTTATATAGAAGCAAGGTAATTCTGCTTTTATTATATTAAAAATACAAGCAATATTTGTGCTTCATTAAAAGAATAACCTTTTCTGAGGAAATTAGGTATAAAGACATAGTATTCATCCAGTTGAACCAAAAAACTATAGCAACCACCATAAGCTAACACTATGAAATATCTATTAAGATTAGCATAAATGCATATTAGCAGTATATTTTCTCACTTAAATGTTCCATATAAGAACCTAGCAAAGAGAAGCATCAAATACAAAATCTGCTCCAACAGCATAATTTAATGTTTGACAGACCATCCTTTTACAGGAAAATAAACAAGAATCTATGAATTCAAAACAACACACAACATTATTTATATCAAAGTTTTAAGAATGTAGAAATCTAGTTTATTAATTCTGTCCCCTGTAGGAATATGAATCTAAAATCCTTAGAAAAATGCTTATCCACCAAGATGAGTCTATGTGGAAATATAAGACATATTAAAATCGAACTTTAATTTCATCCTCCTGAAGTATAAACAGAATAAAATATTAATTGCATTAGAAAAAGCATTGGTTTGGATAACTATGACTATGACATTCACCTGAGAAAAATGAGGTTTATATTTCTGTCATGCTCCCACTTCTTTAAATTACTTCTCCAAATTTAAATATGCCACCAGAAAACCATTACTATTGAAAACAGAACTGATCATCCTTGGGCTGTGGGCTCCCTGAGATTTTTTCTTAATACGTATACTGTATGTGGAGAAGGTTCAGGGCTGTAAGTCCTATGTTCCTATGTTCCAAGTAGAACTAAGCATTCCCTCACTACTTAGAGCTGGTTTCACAAAACACTTTTGTCTTTCACCTGAAAGATGGTGACGCAACATTGACAATGATGATAATATTTGGAGATGTGGTATTGCAATTAGCTGAAAGCCAAAAAGGTCTTAAGCTTTTACAGTTGTGGGTTTTTTTCCTACATTGAGATTTGAACTTAAATTCTTAAATCATTGAGGTCCAGATTCACAGAAGCACTAGAAATTTAAACTTGCATTCTTCAATCCTGAAAAATTTGGAATCTTCTGCTGTAGAACCCTGAAAGTAGCTAAACATCACTGGTGTATTAAGTCTAAAAAAAACCCTCCTCAGAACCAAAAAAGAAAATTAGATTGTTGGCCTGCTGTGTATATGCAATTATGAACAGAGAATATGTATATTATTATACCTTGTTAATTAAAGGATTTATGATCAGCTACTCTCTCTACCATCATCTTCCTATGTGGTCTTTCCTAAACCAATTAATCTCACTGAACCTTAGTTGAATTATAGGATGCATGTTTCATAAAAGTTTCAGTGAAGTTAAATACATTATAGATTTGAAGTTGTTAGATAAGATTATGCAAGTAATTTACACACAGAAAGAAGGAAAGAACCTTCTCTTTTGACATGGTAAACTCCTGTCCGGACATGTTACGAAAACTACTTGCAGCTATGTTGCTTAGGTGTCTCTGGGTGGTTTGAAATTACGAATATAGATTGGTCTTCGACATAATATAGTTTTGGTTTTAGTTTGTTGCCATTTTTTCAGTTAAATATCTCATCTTCACTGGAATGACCAGCAATGAAGAGGACATGTGAAATAAACAGGGTCCTCTGTAAGACTGAAAGAAAATCAACCTCAAGAGAAGGAGTTTGTGAACAATCTGCCCTTCTATGTGGTCAACATTCTCTCAGGAAATAAGATCATGCTAAATGAGAGAAGGGACTAAGAGGGAAATAAGAAGTTATCAAGATTACAATTCTGAAGTATTATCTACCAAAGACTGAGGAGAAAGAGCTACCAAAAAAAAAAAAAGCAAAGCAGTTGAGACACTTCCCTGAGAAAAAGCAGAACACATACCATGGAAAAGATTCAGATTTTCAAAGACTGCTAATAATATATCGTCTTTATTTTTACAGATAATTTCTATTCCCTAGTCTAGCACCTAAGAAGAGTAAATGATGATCCACAGTCTTATATAAATATTTGAAGGAACATTTTTAATAACTTAAAATATAATAGATGTATAGAATATGAGAAAATTATCTAACAAAACAGGAAACATTACCAATTACGTCAAGATGAAAGTTTTATGAAAAACAGATCAAGTAAGTCTCAATAAGGCATGACAGATAATTTGATATTTAAGGTCAGTTTCAAATGAGTGAGGCAACATCATTAAAAAGATCAAAAACATGGATAAAAAATAAAAAAAGGTCAATAGTATTTACACATAGACCTTATAGTGGCTGTGTAATTACAGTAGGCAGGTATTTAGATCCTGCTCCAAAGCCTGCTTTTGAGGCTTAATGGAAACTATTTTCAAAGGAGGCAGCTCTAAATCTTCCTTGTCATCAGGAAAAGGAACCCAAAGCAAATGGGTGTGATACTGGCTCCCTCATTGCCTCGTGAGCTGGTGGTTATGCGTACTGCATGCCTTAGGCCTACCAGCTTGATACACTGCTGTAGCTTGTTTGGGACCGTCTGACTGGAACAGGTTGGAGAGGCAAGGTATGTGGCTGCCTGTACATGGACTCATCTGTTCAATCCATATTTTAAGGTAGTCAGAAATAACAGTTTACCATAGAAAATTAAATATGAGTGGATGTACCACATTTCATGGGGAAAAAAACAAAACAAACAACAAATGAAAAAAAAAAGCCTAAACCCTAGCAAATACCCACTCTAATGGTGACACAAAGCTGCAGATAAAAAAAGACAACAGTAACTGTTTCAGCTATAGATAGAAAGGCTATGCAATTGTGTTCTGAGTTAGGGTTAATGATTTCAAGTTCAAAATTTATTTGAGAAGGAGAAAATTAAAGCATTATACAGAATAAAATATATGCTTTGCCAATGACTTATACAGAACACTGGGCATACAGAAAAAGCACTGGTCCAGATAAATAACTTCTTTATTTATGTCAAGAATTTTTAAAATGCTACATTTAATTTTAATATCATGATGAGAAGTATTTCTCCTGCTTGATAGGCCTCATTACACTATACTGAATATGGTGTTTGCCTTATTTAACAATTTTTATCAATCATTTAACAATGGATAATGCACTCAATGTCGATAGAAATACAAGTAACAAAGGCACAAGGGTACAATCGAGTAGGAAAAACAATTTTTGTCTTATTGCACGATAATACTACCTCAGTGAAATATGAAAAATGTCTGTTGCTATTAAATGAGATATATCAGGGTAGTAAGGAGAATCTTAATAAATTCTAGTTTTATTTTGTGAAAACTTTGAATCATTAAGATTTTTATTATTCTCTAACTTACATTATTGTATTCTAAGGAAACCTGGGTGTGGTGAACATTTCTGTTAATAAATGTTTATTAATAGTTTATGGGAACCTGAAGGCATCTTAATTAAAAAAATAAACCAGTATCTCCCAGACAAAGCTAATTCTCTTTCATCCAGGGAAGGCTATGAGTTTGGAGAGATTAAATGAAACTAATACATCCTTATTAAAGGCATAATACATATACACATATCCAACTAAAAAGGTCTAAAACCAAAACTTCAGACTAATGAATTTAATATCCTAGCTAGTGGAAAAGTATTTAAACTTCTTTAATTTCTCAAGCATTTACTAATTACTCTTTCTATGCATTGGTACTAATATTGATCACAAATTTAATCATATGCTTCTTTATTTAAATTGAGAACATGTTAAAATCTGTTCCTTTGCTTGAGAACTAAAATAAGCATAAAGATTTTATATGATACCATTCCACTGTCACTGCAAGTTGCCGAGGCCATCAGTGCGTAACAGGAGTGTTTGAGCTGTGATGGTTGTCAATCTACCAAGTTGATCTTACAATAGTTTTCTTAGAGCTTCTTTTGCCTTGCAAAATCAACGCAAAAAGATCCCATCAGTCCTTTAAACTGATGTGCTTCAAGATTCTAGATTATGTTTATCTCAACAACAAAAATACCCACAATGACTTGTCTGTTAAGCACTTACGATTCTGTATGAATAATAAAAAAAATATAAATATTCAGCAGTGATATACCCTGGCAAACGGAATATTTTTGTTTTCCATTAGCCCTTTTAAACTAATTAATGAATTAATGAGTGAAAAGAAGCAATATCAGACCTCAGTAGACTGAAGTGAGGTCACTCCTGTGCCATTTCCAATTAATGTTAGCATTTCATATGCATTACATACTACTGAATGCTGAATCTTTGTGGATTGGGAGTATTTTGTAGCTGGAACAAGGGACCAAGAATCTGGAGCTGGGCTGGTTCAGTTCTTTTTTCTTCCATTGGCTCACCTTTTCTCCTCAGTGAGACACCAAGGGTGGCAGCTACTAGTGTACCTACCTGGAGGAGTGATGTGAAGCATAATTAACTAGTAGCTTTAAAGCACTGGGCTATAACCTGATGAAAGGAACAATAGAAGTACAAAGCATTATGTTATTTTTTGAAATCTGCATATAAATAGACCACCATCTTTGGAGGCCTGTAGATGGTTTGGGTTTTTTAATTAGACTACTGACAGTCAACACTACTAGTTTGCCACGTGGAAGAGCTACCAGAGAATAAAATTATTTGTGCAGCTAAGCAGTAAAAGAGAGGCTTCTCTGTGGTAATTTTTCAGAATGTTGCATGGGGTTTTAACTATGTGACTCTTATTGACTTAAATGGGAGTCATGCAGCTAAAACCCCATACAACACTTTGAAAATGTATCCCTAAGTGTTTTGTCAATAATCGTATGTGAGTAATAAAATGGGATTCATTCTTTTCTACTCAAGACATATAAACATTATGTTTATATCAGCACAATTACTGACTTTCTGTAGCTTGATAGCTAGTCTTTAGTCATACTATAATTGTCATTCTGATCGCATAATGTCATTTTAATGTGTTCTTCAGAACACACATTATATTATTAGATTCTTGCTGTGAAAGAAGTGCAGAACAACTATATCATAAAAAACTGCAATAACGCTAACTCAAAAAATCATTCCCTATTCAAAATGTAATATAGATCAGTGTCTATCTCAGTAATAATTTCCTAGAAACATTTCCAAATTGTGAAAACACAACTAATTTCTGGGAAAAAAAATAGATCCACTGTGTACTGCCTATACACTGTCAAAATGAATGTATGGAACAGCTCTGAAAGGATTGTCTGTGGCAATTAGAAGGGAGGAATACTGTGCCTTCCCTAATTGATAGCTTACGCTTATGGAACATTTCCATACCAAAAAATCCTCTGTATTCTGATTGGGTAATAACAGCTAACTATTTGGAAACTTACTGGTTTTGTGATATGTCTCATTAGCTGCAGCCATAATTCACACCTCTGTTAACTGGTTGGTGCCCTTATCCTTCAATGATTTTGAGAGGACAGACAAGCCAAATACTGGAACTTGTAAAATAGATTATTCTTGTCACGGCTATTGAGGAACAATTATTACTCAATAATCAGCCTGCAATTTCTCATTGATTGCAAAGCAAATCCTGAGCTTAAGCTGAATCTCAAGCTATTAAAGATAATTCTTAAAAAAAGAAAGGGAAAAACTGTTGCACTTATTAATTCATGACATGTAAAGGAGAATATTTGAGAAGAACAGGAGTTTAGAAGGATCAGAGAGGCCAGAGAGAAAATAATGTGATTAAAGAGGATATATAGAGGAAATGGTGTGTTGATGTTGACTCAAAGAAGCCTTCACAGGGACCAGCCACAACACAGTCATGAGGGGAGAGTATAACTATTTCATCATTTAATAACACCATGTCTGGAGTGGTAATATTTTATTAAGATATTTTCAAGAATACATAGCTTTTATTTAGCTTATAGTTCCTTGTAAACAGAAAAGATGAACCCTGGAAACATCATGATAAATGATTCTTTTTAGCACTGGGAAAGTTAGAAGAATTGCAAACTTACACCGAGCTCTGCCAGCATGTGTTAGCCTTGACCTGTCTTTATAATCTGCTGCTTCTGCTGAACAGAAGCTGCCAATTGTGGAGTTATGCGATGATTTTATGAGGTAGACACATACCTCCTAGAAAATACAATGAGATCATTACAAAAAGCTTATTGTGTTGGAAAGGCTTGATACTTTATATGGCATTTCTTGGTAATTCAGAATATAATGTCTCAGCATTGTAAAAACTAAATGCAGAAAAATAATTAACAGAAGAATAGACCTGATTATGTTATTTTCAGAATATTGGTTGGACTAATATCATACATGGATCCAATCCTGCAAATTCCTGAAAGATGAAAGAAGTTGCCTCAGTATAAAACAAGAGGGGACCTATGCTTTTCCTTTCCAGACAATTAAATAAAATAAAAAATATGAAAGCCTTCACAGATGCAGTAAGCAACATTATATTACTAGACATGGTCACAAATATTTGGTGTGGTTTCTAAGATTTGATTATATTTTAATTCTCAAGTCATTGACATATCTCTTCAGATAAACATTATTATTATTATTATTATTATTGAATTTCCATTCTTTTGCAAACATAAGTGCCAATAAAATGCAAAAAAAGAGTTGGGTCTTATGACTACAGGGTCAATAGTATAAATACATGGATATTCCACCGATGAAATATCCAGATTTCATATCCAGGCTTCAGGTCTAGTGCAGGCAAAGCACTTCACCAAAACCAACCAGCAACAACACCAAGCTCTTCCTATATAAAATCTTTTTACTGTAGATAGTTTCTTCCATTCTTTTACCTGTATCATATCTCATATCCATGTCTATGGGCAGGATAAGCAGTGGTAAAGATAGACTAGCCTTGTTCATCTGCCAGTACTTCGACAAAGTCTGAAAGTTTGATTCGAAGTGGGATTAAATGGACCTGAAGTATTGTTTCCTGCTTTTATTGTTTCATACTCGTTAATGAAGCCATTTTTATCAAAGAACTGAATAAACAGTAATTTAACATTTCTTTCCAATTTGTTATGATGTTTCTGACTTTATTACAAAGTCTGTTTTCCAACCGAAATACTTTACATTTCTATATGAAGTAGCATTAATGGAGGCAGCAGTGTGTACAATTTATAGACCATTTTTAAATTGCCTTACCTTTAAGATGATATTGCATTGTAGCCATTTCATAACCAGCTCACGTGATTATGTAAGAGCTGCATAGTGACTTAAGGTGATTAGTCATTTTATGTTTCTTTTCAAAAAATATCCAAGCAAATGTAGATGAAACAACATGAAATTCCAGAGTCATATTGTATATTACATGTTGATAAAATAGAAAGTGGACTTGCTAAAAGTTACCTTTATCAGCTGTGAATTTATTGGCTTCCTTCCTGGGCTGTCTTTGCTGCTGCCACTGCAGTTACTGCTGCTCTTGAGGATACACCAGAGTTAACTTGGAAGTCTGCTCAAGTGTCAGCAGCCAGCCACAGCTATATGGAGCTTGGTTTAACCACCTAAGCATTGAATTTGCTTCTCCAGCAGATTCTCCTGCCCAGTCAGCTCCTTGCTGCTCAAAATGTCCTGCCACCAGAACTTTTTCTAGATGGTGTAAAGCTTCTGCAGCTTATTCTAAGTGAGCTGCAGAGATAGAGTTTTTATGGAAACAGATTAACCAGAAAGATTCTGAGTGTGTATTTCAGATACTCAAGCTCAGAGAAGAACAATTGCAATGAAAATCATCATAAATCACCTAACTTGAATAGGCTTCAGAGGTTTGCTATGGACTGGGTTAGTACTTAATCATTTCAGACAACATATTTAGTACAAGTCAATGCATACACCCAATATCAAATTCACGACAGGTTTAAGCAAGCGTGACTTTAATTGAGTTGTGCTTACTTATATCAGATTCAGCCTAAGCTCAGACTGGCTTTCAGCAGATGTAGTTTATGGTGCTCCAGATGATGTATCACCTGACACAGCATAAAAATAAAACCAAAAACAAATACAAATGCAAGAAATGGTTTTGTTATGATGACCGCAACCTAAAATTTGGAGGAGGTTGAACTAGATGATCTTTCAAGTTCCTTTACAACTCCTAACCTTCTGTGAATTAGAGGTTAGATATCTTAGAGCAATATATATGCTCAGCAAGCAGATCTGCACCATTTCTTTGTAACATGGTTTTCTAAAGGCTCTGGGAGACAAGCTCTCAAAAAGGAATTTCCCACCCCTTTATGCCCTACCTGAGTCCTCTCTTGCTGTCGGTTTCCTCACTGCCAGCTGTGGCTGCATGAGTAGCGTATCCATGCTTTGACCTGCAGTCCAGCACCTTATCAGGTTGTGAAAACAGGTCTGAGAGTATAACCATGCTTCTTTCTATTCTGTACTCCACAACATGGAAGAGGGAGTTCTGAGAAATGGGTTGGGGCAGACTGCAAAATCTTCAGTGCTGTAATCTCTAGACCGCTCATCTCATGACTGTTTAGACAAGGAAGAGCCTGGGTCCTCTGGCAACAGAGACAGCAGAACTGCTGCATCCTGAAGCACTGTCACTGCAAGAAAGAGAAGCTGCCTTCTGAAGTTGGAAGAATGAAAAACTGTCATGACAATTTAGTTTCGGTTTTAAAAAAAGAAAATAAAAAAGACAAGATGAAGGACCAGTCTTTAACATCATCCAGTTGGCTCAGATGAGACAAAGAGGTTCCTCATACTATCTCCCAATTCACCATGAGTACCATCCACTTTGTAGCCTGAGAAAAATCGCACTTATTTTTGACAGAGAAAATGCAGTGTGAAATTACATTAAATCTAATTGCATAATTATGGTTCATGAAAACAAGTGCATGAGTGAATGAGGTATAGTTCAAGAGAACCATGTACAACTTGGATTTCATTGTTGGGTCATGCATTTACATCCACAGAGTGCCTCACAATACACACTGCTTTGTTAAACTAAAAACCCCCAAATGATAAAAAACCTGGTTTGTTTGGGACAAAGCCCTTTGAAGCAGAGGGTGAGACAAGCCTGTTCTCTAAAGGGATATCCATTGTGGATGGTACCCTGTGCCCTATGAGCCAACTCCTTTCCCTGTGGCTTGATTTCATTCCTGGAAGACGGAGAAGTGCTAAAAATGAATGAGAGATTTGCCTGGCTGCCAGCACCTGTCCTTCTTCCATCCATTATCACTCCCTAATCTAAAAAATTCGCCAGCCCTATAGGTTCCCACACCACACACCAGTTATGCTGATTAGAAAATTCACGCTTCAGTATTAGTGCTGATTAAAAAGGTTTTCCTGTGCTTTGTGTAGATGTTGAATATTCATCAACAATGTCTGGTTTAAGAAATGATAAATAGCATAGGAAATAATTTTATAACTACATCAAAAACTTATTTGTAGTGTTCAGCAATGTCCCCCTACAGCCTAGTTTATAAACAAATTATCTGAATTATTAATTTATCATGCAGGGACTGCAAAAAAGGAAAAAAATCCCAGTGGGTCATTACAGCCCTTCACAGGAAACGCATATCTCTTGGCACTAATGACATCATCAGTAACAAGAAGTTTATTTTCAAAGAACTCAAAACAAAATTTAATTAACGGTATATGATATTTTCAAATTAAATATGAGTTACGGGGTTCAGAATTGGGATTAATGTAACGGTTCTAAAATGAATTAATGTTCTAGTAGATTAAAACCAATAACAACAACTACAATAAAAGCCTTTTTAAGCTCCAAAATAAACATACAGTTTAATGGAAAGATTCATTTCATCTGCTGACAATATGGAAATGATTTGCTTCTGTCTGGAATTCCCATTTGTTTGAAAGAATCTGTATGAATGCTGGTAGATAGGGAGTGTCTCGTGGGTCAGTGGTGCTGGAGCTGCAATGAAAAAGGAAATCTTGCCGATGAAATCCCCACTTTCTCCTACTTTTGGCAGCTTTTCTCTCTCTGGATGACAACAGCACACAAAGTAAGAGAGAGTAATCTACACGGCATGATGTCTATTTTGAAGTCATCTTTGAAATAATAAATCAGACATACCAGACATATAATAGGGAACAGGACTACTTGGATTTCTACTGAATTTTCCTGTGTTTACTACCAAAGACAAATGGAAAACAAAATAAAATGGAAACCAATTCCAAAAATTTACCTTATAAAAGGAGAAATAATTAAATTCATATTTATGGGAATACAGAAGTATTTGATGTTGTGCGGGGGAAAAAAAAAGAAGATTAAATCAAAATTTTAAAAGCTTGAAAAACCTCCATGAAAACCTCTAGAGGAATGACAAGAATGTGGGAATCACTCAAACTTTAGGAAAAGATGAAAGATTAAATTCTAGAAACGTCTGGTTTAATTATTTGGATATTCGGATATACACACTATTCAAGAGGAATCAATGTGAAGTCCTTTTTCATTATTTCCTTTTGGCAGAATTGTAATTTTAAAAACTCTTACCAGTGCATCTTTAAGGCACTAAACAAATATTCAGCAATTCTCGTTAATGCTTCAGCATCATTCATTTAGAAAAGAGATCGGTAGGGAGGAAAAGTGAGAGGGCATGCACTCACAGAGGAAGCTGAATTTTTATCTAGATTTTACTAAATTATTTGTAATTTTAGAAAACCATCATAATACAGTAACAATATTATGAAATGATGAGTGTAAGATAGGCTTTGTGAGGCTGTTGAAAGGTAGAGGAAAATCTTGTCTACAAAACATCATCACAGTTTTGATATATAAAAAGAAAATGTATACATTTCAAAGGTATAATTGTATGCATAGACCAAACAGTTGAGGTGAAGCCAGGTGATAATAGCTAAATTATAGATATGCAAAGTTATTGTTATTAATACTGCTGGTGGTGATGATTAGTTCTTTTACCTTGGCCCAGTACATAAAGAATAATAAATGTTGTCTGTCCTATGGATCAAATTATTTAAGGTTTCACTGTGTGTTTTTCACTTTCCCGAGCCCAAAAAAAAAAAAAAAAAATTCTATTCCAAATATCTGGGTAGCATCAAAAAGCCATTAAAATCAGCTAACCGCAGAAACATTTCTTACTTTGTTTCGTATTGTTTCTGTTCCTAGCGTCCTGCTTTCGTTAGCCTAGTTACTTCAGCCATTGTAAACAAAAGCTGCCGTCAGCCTGAGATGACAACTTCATTTCTGCTGCACATGTAGGTGTGGGTACCTGCATTTCCCAGCCCTACAGAACTACCAGGAAAAGTAGGATAGTCCACCTTTGCAAAACTATTATGTCATGTTCCCAGTGCTGTGGAACAAACAACGGTGAGTCTTCAGGCATAAGACACAAGCTTTAGAATGCTTGGACATGCTAAATACTAGGCCTTTTGTGGTCTGTCTTCTCTTGAATCCTGTACAGTGAAAGGCACAATAACTAGATACAGGGTAAAGTATTACCTGCAGTTGGTGATATTCTGTGAATCATTTGTGAATTTGGCAATGCTTATGGGGAGGACATGATACTGGGAAGAGACATGGGGGTCCATGCTGGGATCTGAGAAAGCAGAATGTTGTCTTCTTCTCCTGTCTACTGTGCTGGTGCCATAAGTGATTTGAGTTGGGACTAATTCTTCCCAGGTATTTGAACAGAGGCCATCATAATGGGGGCTGGCTTCAGGACTGACCTTGATGTGCTACTGTAATGAAACCAGTAGAAATTAATGTTCGTTTAACTCGCAGCTTTGCCAAGCATAAGCACTACAGCTGTGTCAAATTCCTACCATCCACTTCACTGGAAACAAAACTAAGCTTGTACAGAACACTTTAAAATCCCTTACAACATATTTAGGTATCCAAATTCATAATACAAAAGTGATTTCAAGTGAAAAAAAAAGCATAAAATCTTGCCAGGAGTTCTCTGAGGTTATATTTTTAACAGAGAAAAACCCAGTACTGTATACCATGTATATTGCTGTAATAAGATCCTGTGAAATATGGATATTTTAAATACATATGGTGTACTAAAAATGTAAATTATCATAACTACACTTAGCATAAAATAAATATTGTATTGTGTGTAAGATGTTGGCATTGTGCTAAAACATACTGCAAATAAAGTGAATGTGATATTTAATATATATATAGGTTCATATCAAGTTTCTGTAAAAATAATATAAAGTCTCTCATTCAAGATGTCTACAGGGAAAAAGCAGAATATTAATTTTCATGGTACACCATTCCAGTATTTCCATAAGTATTATGTGTCTGTGTCTACATAAAACTGTTGCTGCATACTAGGACCACTATGGCTAAAGCTGTTCCATGAACTGAACAGGAATCTTTCCATCCCAAAAGTGCCAAATAACAGGTCACCTCAAATGGATGTTGAAAAGCATAATTATGACTGCATTTTAATACTTGCAATGAATCCAGCATTGAAAGATTTACATTGTTTGTATGCTATATTCCAGTTATAAATAAAATTTTAAAGGGTGCTGTATATCTCAAAAAAAAAATCAAAACTTCAAAGTATAATATATGTTTATTATGTTACCATGACATACCACATTGTGGAGGTGTGTATAATTTTGGTGGCCAAATCCCCCATATTTACAGAGTGTGAAATTATGAATTATTGTTTTCTTTATCACGGCATTAGTTTAACTGTGCTTTGACATTTCCCGGTAAAGTTTTCACACAGACCTACAGTTTGATAAAGTCAAGTTAAAAACAGCATTCAACACTAGGCCTTTTACATAAGTTAAACAATTAACAAAATATTAAAGGATGCCCTAAAATGTACATCTGTCTTATATAGGATAGTGAAGCAACGCTGTCAGTATTAAAATAGGCAGGGGTAATCTCACTTGTGACTCTGAAATATCAAACCTGAAAAAAAAATGGCAGGGAGCTCTCTTCAAGGAGCTGTCTGCTGTTTTCTCCCGATTCTGCACTTTAAGTCACTTGGATTCACTCTCAGACTTGTGCAGATTGTCTCTGCAACCCCAGCGCACTAGACTGCTTCTTCACAACACAGCTAAGGAAGGCCACTTCCTTACACCGGTGCTCATAATAAGGTTGCCCTCACTCAGCACAACATTGCTCAGGGACAAAGCGGTGCCAGGAGGTCTTAGGCTCCCTGCTCAGAGCAGGGCCAATGCAGAATTCAGACCAAGTCGCTCAGGACTTTTCCAACTCTTAGAAGTCTCCAAGGATATAGATACTGCAAACTTGCTGGCCATCCTTCTCCAGTGCTTCATTATCCTCATGATGAAAGTATTCTCCTTGTACCATAACAGAAACTCTTAACAGAAATGCTTAAATTTATGGGCATTGTTTCTCATTGTCCCTCTGTGCACTTCAGGAAAGAGCCTGGCTCTGTCCTCTTGGCAAACCTTAAGGTCCCATGAAGCTTCTTTGAACATGCTAAAGAAGCTGAGCTCCCTCAGCCTCCTCTCACAGGATATATGCTGCAGCCTCTGACCTTCTTGATGGCTCTTTTCTGAGCTTGCTCCTATTGCTTAATATCTTTCCTGCACTTAGGTGCCTGAACCTTGATGAGCTCCAGAAGAGGTCTTAAAACTGCCAGACTTAGGCAAGAAAGCACTTCCCTTGATCTAGTGCTGAAGTCTTATTTTAACAGCCAAGTACACTCCTCCTCATAGCCAGGAGTAACTCATGTCTAGTTTGCTGTCTACCAGGACTCTCTGGGGCTTTCTGGGAGAGCTGCTACCCAGACAGTCGTCAGGCTGCACTGATGCAGGAGGTTAGTCTGGCCCACTTGCAGGTCTTTGCATTTGTCCTTGTTGATTATCTTGAGGTTCCTGTCAGCTCAATCATCTAGCTTGCCAGGTCCATCTGAATGGCAGCCCTGCCCTCGGGAATAGCCACCACACCCCCAAATGGGGTCAAATGTCAACTGAATGAGCGTGCCTTCTGTCTTCTCCTCCAAACTGGTCTTGGAACAGACTCCTTTTAAGTTTTACTTGTGACTAGTCAACTCAAGGTAAAGTATGGCCCTATATAGTCAAGTTTTTCCTCATTGAATAATCTATCCATCTAGCCGGTAACATCCCAGTTGCAATACTAAGATGGGAGATGGTATCGAAATCGTTACTAAATTTAAGGTGGATGACATCAATCCACTACAAAAATCTGATTAATTTTATGCATAGTATTGTACAACAGAAATATTTTAACCTCATGTTTTCAATTGCATTTGTGTATTCCTTCCTTCTAGGTGACAGCTGCTCTAACTGATAAGGAGCTCCCCTTATGAGCTGCATGCCATCAGCCGTACATCTTGTGTAGTCTAACACTGATTAAACTACTTCACCTCATGATTTCTGATATTACTGGGGAAAAATCATAAAATATACCTGAATATTCACTGAAGTTCAGAGATTAATTCCATTTGGCTACTCTTCTAGCCCTCTGGTGACTACTTTTCCAAACATGTGGATGATTGAATTTTGCTGAATTGCTACCAGAAAGCCAAGTGTGTGCTTGCACACTAGAGTAGTGATAGCAGGGATGGTATTTCTCATTACGGACAGGATGCAACTTGAAGTACAGGGGAGATGGAGATTTTTACAAAACCAGTGGGAGACTGCTGGAATACAAACTAAGTAGTTAATTCAAGATCCACCCTTCACACATTGAAGCATTTACTCATCTGCAACTTGCCTACAATCCCCCAGAACATTTAATCACATTCATTCTCAAAAACCTACGTACATATTTAATTGCTTGATGGATCAGGGCCTTAACTGTATAGGGCAGAGCTGCTGTGCAGTGGAATGACTAGGACACCTGAGGCTGTAGGACTCATCCAACATTAGACACCCAACATTTATAACAAAAGCATATATCTTAGCTAGTTACTATAGGGCCCCTTCATAATTAATGGAGAGAAATAGACACTTCTAGGGTGCAATTCATCAGTCTTACTTTAAATATCTGCTTTAGGAAGAGATGAATTGCACCCATCAGGTGCATAATTTTCCTTGCTGGTTATACAGGGGATCAAAGTGGCTACCTCAGAGGCAGCACCTATATTTGAACCTTGACCCAAATAAAGTCTCTGAATGGACTCAGAGGGGCTATAGATAAGACTCACAGCATCTTGTTGGTTTCCTGTAGGTCTTGCTCTGCAACTTGATCCCTTGTAACTTGTGTTCCTGCATGCTGCACTCTGGTCTGTAGTTCTTGGTACATTTTCCATCATATCTCCCCAAGTATCTGTCCCCATCTTGCCTACACTGTCTGTTTCTAATCCTGTTCCTATCCACTCAGATCTACAAATCCCTGGAACCCTGACCTTTATCTGAATGTATTTTAGGGTTCTGCCTTGCCTCTTAGGGTTGGGTTATGCAGATGCTTTTTCTTCATAATTTCCTTCCTGACTTCTGCATGTGGCACTTTCTTCCCAGACCAGAGCATTAAGACTCATTCGCACTCCTGACATGGATCTTTCCTAATCACAGGCTCCAGCTTGCACTTCCATCCCATTTCCAGCCCAGTTTAACAGCCCTGTCCACCCATGCCCTAGTTATAGTAATTAGGCTGTCAGCTATTGAACAAGAGATAGTATTTGCCACATAACTTCTTCTGTGCTGTAAATTGCTTACTGGCAATATGATTCAATGAATATGACTATTAAATGATACTTACAATAATAGAAATATAAAGGTAATACAGACCATTAATGGAGTGATGCACTTAAGAGGGCACTGAGCATACGTACAAACCTCAGTGTTTGGACACCTGTCTTTGAACAACCTGTGGCAACTGCCTTTCAACTACTGACCTTCTCCTGAAGGCCTTCAGTCATTTTTTTAAAATAGCTTGATGATTTTTTCCATGTGTCTTCTGTAACTGTTCTTTCTTTTCTTGTCCACAGTATCTCTCTAGTTGTCTTTCTAGCCCTCCTCCTTTATTTCTTTGCTACGTATTGTCAGTAACAGAAGCTGTATGAGCAGAATGGAGCATGCCATATTCCCCAAGCTCAGCAAACACATAACCCCAGCCAAGGATCAATCTAAGAAGCTCATGCATGTGCATTGCTCTATCAACTCAGCCTGTCAACTGGAGCATCATTTTTTACAATAATAAACAGCTTCTCATGAGGAGCGAACAAAATACAGACCCTTCCATCCAGAAGTAGTAGTAGTTTTATTACTACTACTGGCTATATTAGTGGCATCTTCTTACGGATAATAGCTGGGTAACCAAAACCCTCCATATTCTCAATAGAGTAACCATTTAGTAGAGTCTCAAAAAAAAACCAATGATACAAATTTTCTTTAAGTTTATTTTAAAATGACATAGGGCTTTTCTACAGTACCCAATTGAAAAGCTCTGTGGTTTTACTAACATTACAATAAACAGAGATTATTTAGTTACAAACCCAAAGTAAATCTATTTTTTTGCAAATTAATATATTAATAGCTTTTTCATAACAAACCCATTCAGATTGCTAAATGCAACTGCAATGAAATGAAGAGGAAGTGGATACAGAAAGATATGTCTCCTCCACCCTTGCAAATGATAACACAGCCATAACAATCCATTCATCACCCTCTCTCTACCCTTGAAACTACACGTGTATTTTCTTTTTCTTGGATGATCAGTAAACTACTAAACACAGCTCATAAATGTACAGTAAGCTTTAGTAAATGGGAATTTAATTATTAGAAACAGCTCAACTATACAAAAAAAAGAATTTTACCAGCAACGTTACCATTTCTAACATGCCTTTTGTCATTAGCATCCAGAGGGGCCCTGCTATTGCCCTTTTCAAACACTCGAGTATGTTAATGTCCATAATGGTGACCTAATCAGTTTAGGTGTATCATCCAAACAGTTTCACAGAAGCAATTGAGAGAATGTCATTGAGGACTTGCAAATGTAGTGTGCTTCAGCATGTCTGCAGAGCAGGCCAGAGTGTGACGAATGGCAGCTATCTTATACTCCTTGAAAGCTACCGATCTCTTGCACAAAATCACATTCTGAAACAAGGTTTCATTTGGTATTCAAATGGATAAAGTATAGAAGCACTGTTAGATTCAAGTTCTGGTAAGAGCTGTGAGGTATTCTTCATATAAAAAGACAAAATTTTGAGCTTGGTGTGGGAAGGTATACCCACAAAATATAATTTAATACAAATACTCACAAAATATACCTTTCTATTCTGTCTATTAGCCTATTGGAAAAATATAAAACTGTGTAAAAATAAGTGCTTGAGTCGTTGCCCCATGCATAACAGTAAATTTCTTACAGGTGGGAACATGAGAAATTCTCTTCTGAACTCAGAATGGTAAGTTGTTAATTAATAGAACATAGAAAGTACAACACCTTTTCAGCTTTCCTTTTAACGGATTTTTTTAAACTATAGCAAAATAGGAAGCTATGGAAAAGGCTTAGGATGATATTCTGGTTTTATGCAAAAATGTCTGAAGAATCTGGTATTGATTTTAAAGTGCAAAGCCATGTGCAAGGCACTTTCACTTCTTTTGTCAATATGGAAAACAAAATATTTGTGTCACACTAACAAAATTACCGCAGGCTAAAGTTTTAACCAAAAGGCATATTACAACCTTTCATCTTGTGCACGTAACTAAGAAACACCAGCACTGCACAAATGAAGTATCTTGATGAAAATTCTCCAGCTTTCAGCACCCCGCTAAGTTCTTCAAAACATGTTTTGTAATGTGAGGAGGCAAAACGAAATGCAGAAACAGATGTTCTTCCCTCCCTATTTGCTCAGAAAACATTCCCCTTAAATTAATTCAAGTCCCTCCCACTCAGTATAGCGATTCATCGTTAATACAATGTCTTTTAATCATCAGCGAGGAAATAAAACCACATCAGGCAATAATATATTCATAACTGACCACAATGACAATGAAATGGAGGCACTACAGTGTTAAAATGCCTTTCTAGAAGATCTATTATGTAAAATACACAAGACTCGAAATTCTCTCTTTTTCTTGGGTTCACTTACAGTTCTGCACTTGTTAAAGCAGGGGATGTTTGGACTGAAGGAAGCTATGGGAGAAATAGAAAGTGGAATCACAGCAATGGTGAAAATAATCTATGTCTTCATCAGGCTTCATATGTGCCTTTTATGGTCCTAAAATGAATATTTTTTTTTTAGTGGGTTTTTTTTTTTGGGGGTTTTTTTTTTTTTTTTTAGTTTTTTCTTGGCTTATCTGAAGCCTTTGTGGGGGGTGATGCAACCCATCCACCTCCACCCTGTGAAGTGCAGCACAAAGGCACTTAGAAGTGTTTGGAGGACACAAAAGCCAGCTGCAGTAGAAGTGAAGGAATATGAAGGATGAAGAGAGCCTGTCCTCCTGTCTTTTCATCCCCCAGGGGATGGCCATGCCTCATCCCAGGCAGCTGCAGTGATAGTGGCCTAACATCCCAAGGTGGTCAAACAGGATCCATGCCCAGCCATACACAGCCTGCACTGTGCTCCTTGTCTTGTTTAGCAGCATAGGTATAGTCTAAGGGTATGCCTTCTTAAGTTTAACTTCTGTAAGGTGACTTTCTACTTCACTCATGCTCACAGGACAGTTTTCTGCTTCTGTGCTAAAGTAACAATGAAATAATCCTCTAAAACTTCTTTCAGGCAAAAAACTGCCAAGGTCTGTTTCGCATGTGATGGTACCTACTTTTAAAAGAACTGAGACATTTACATTTGCCTGCATGGGGCAGAATCACAATATCTACTAACTTCTTTTTGCTCCTCACCCCACCCCATGCATAGATATTCAGAGAAGTTCAGCTTTGATGACAACACCTTGTGGCCTTCAGCGTTGTGTATGGGCTAGTAGTGTAGTCTTGCAGTAAATCTGCAGGACAAACCAGCTGACGTATAGGATCCAGAATCCACACTGTCCATAATTCAAAGTGAGGTTAATTTAGACTGGTCCTTGTATAGCCCATGGGCTTAGTGACTTTTTGAAGTCAGTGTACTTTCTGTATGCTTTCAAAGAATATATTCTGGTTTATTTTTATCCTAAGGGAGTCTAGTTCATATTCTCCAAGGTGACTGCATGATGTGAACAATCCTTAATCCTTATGTTTTAAATCCATAAACAATTACACTCCAGGCTACAGAAGAACTGTTTTAACCAAATTGTTTTATTCTGCAGTCAAATGAAACTAGCAGAAATGCCAGTGGTCCATTTTGTTGATGTCTTTATTTAATTTACTTTGAATCCCTTGTCAGAAACTACATCTTTGTTTAACAGTTAATTTATCTTAGACTTCATGATGGAAAAGTGTGTAGGTCCTTGTGTTGACTGATAAACAAGGGGGTACTTTCTCCTTCCCAAAATTACTTTATTTCTTCTCTGTACATAGTATGTGCTCAGCGAAAGGGTGTCACTTAAGCTCATATTTGTTTGAAAGCTCAAATCCTATTTAATGACAAGCTTTGGAGCTTTTTTCAGTCTTTGAAAGCATTCTTCTGCAAATCAAAATGTGAACTGTTCTCAGCTGGCATAAACAAGCATAGCTACTAGACTTTTATAAAAGGAAAGCAAATAAGAAAAACAATACCTTGGAAAGTATGCTCTCCTGCAATAGTCAAGTCCTATCCACATGCTTTTGACTCACTCTAAAGTACAGCACCATTAGACGTATTTTTCACCATCTCCATTACTGGGAATGTTGGATGCTTCCATTCCCTCTGGTCTTCAGTTGGTTTTATCCTTTCAGCTACATGCTGTTATCAGGAGTTATCTGATTTCAGATAACAGGAATTTCCCTTTTTGTAATAGAGCTCTTTTTGTTCAAGATATTTAGATGTGTTTTCCAGATTATCAAACGCTTTTTTGTCACATTAGAATTTTGCTTTAACACAGGTAAGACATAGCTTCATCAAATTTTACCTTGACCAAATTGAGCAAGGGGCAATCTGACTCACTGTCAGTAATGGAAAGCAGAGTTCATTTCTATGTCACCAAATGAAATTCAGCAGAGGTCATCACTGATAACTAACTGAGTTTTTGATGGCCCTATGAAACTAGCTGATGGACTTCACATAGTGACTTGTGGACAGATGTTCTTGTTATAAAACACATCATTCCAAGTGATAATCTCTCTTGCTCCACTCAAGGCAGAAATGAGGAGCTGAATGACACACAGGTGTTCAAATGCTTTCTTGCATCAACACCTGGCACCTGGAAAATAAGTTTAAGGGCATGTTGCCAGGGGTTAAGTATGTTCCACTGATTCTGAAGCTGAAAGATTTCAGGCACCTAGGTTATTAGTCTGTTACCTTTCTTAAATGCCATACTATTCCAATTTTTGTTTTAGAAAAAAAGAAAGATACTGACTCAGTCGAAAATTCAAATCAATGTAGGCAGTCAGGGTAAATTAAAATACAAAATTAAAATAATGGGTGCAATAATATGTGATTGAACAACGCAATTTTATAAGCCTCTACTTGTATCAAGTTCTTGCTATTCTGATGCATTTTCCATGTAAGTCTTTTCCAGCAGAAATGAAGATGTTCAAGTCGTATAAAAAGAGACATGCTATGGAGTTTCTCACTGAGACTGGGTTTTAACTTCTATTTAAAAGAAGACATCTTCATTAAAAGGAATAATTGAAAATCCTTCCTTGTCTTTTCTTTTTAGGGGGAAATTTTTCTGTTGCTGTCAAATGTCATTTTAAGAAATGTGATATTTCAAGTTAATTTTAACAATTAAGTTATTTATTAGACCTTTCAGATCAATAAAAACCCCAAAATTCTAAGGAAGGATACTGCCAAGGTTGGCTCTGGATGCCAGAAACTCACTGAGCCTTCCTGAAACAAGCAGAATACAAAACTATACTAGCAATTTTTCCTGCACTGTACTTAAACTGGATTTCTCCAGGGCTTAGAAAACTTGTGCATTTAGTGGAAACTGTTAGTTCATTCATCAAACACATGATATAAACCACCCTGTTATCCACCTCTGAATCAAAAAAGATGGAAAAAAAGGTGCATACAAAGGTAATGGTGCTCACTGACGGACATGCTTTTTAGTGCTTGGCTATACAAAAATATGCTCACACAAACAACTGTCGCAGCAATTATTTATGATTAAAAAACATGGGAACATTGTGGTGACTTTGCATTAGAAGTCTAGTATATGTCAATTGTTTTATTCATGATAAACAGATCATTTAGTTGGAAAAATCCCATCTGCCTAGATATATCTCTTATTATTTATGAGAACCATGTTTAGGAATGCAGGCAGCACATGTGCATAATTAATCCTGAAGAGAATTAGACATTGTTTGATTCACAGCTGAATGCAATTAGCATTAGGAAGTTTACATATGTTGGCAATAACACAGATTAGCAACTAAAGTGCTTGTTAAAAAATTTAACCTGAGGCTGCTGGAGCAGACCTCTCTTAATGATGCTTTAAATGTTGTTGATGAAGTAATAATCAATTTTGTTTTATAAATAGTAAATCAAGAATTTAGGTCTAATTAGCTGTGCTACAGATCACTTCACTTACATATCCAATGTACATGTGATTTGTGCTGTGAACTTTCTTTGAGTCTGATGTGCAAACAGTTGTTAAGGGAAAGATGTGATCCCTTCTGTAAAAAACAAAAAACAAAAACAAAAAAAAAAAAAAAAAGAAAAAAAAGTCACAGATGGGGAAGAATGAGATGTCTGTGGTGGGAGTGACTCTCTGCTCCTGGCACTCAAGAAAGAGAGAGCTTTTCCTTTCTTATTTCAGGGCTTTCTAACTGAAGAATGAAGAAACTATGTCTTGTCTGCCTTTTAAAAATATAATAATTAGATTATAATTCACAGTCTGTGAAATGAAGCCCTCTAATGGAGAGGGAGGAGGAAGAGAGAATATAAGTGAGGAGACAAAGTAAAATTGAGTTGTAATTGTTTTCACTTCAACTTTAAGAAGTTCAACATTAATTAAAATGTTTCTGCACCACTCACCACCAGATTGGCATAGAAGAGGGCTGGCTTGTGTGTGCAGCTGCTGACTGGCAGGGATGTCAGCAGGGTGATTTTTGGGAAGGCTGCTGTGCCACACACACGTGTGTGCGCGTGCCCACACACTCCCCACACATGCAGACCCATACGTTTTGAAGACTCTATTGCCTCTAAAGCAAACAGTGCTGGTTTTATTCAAGTAGCAGGCCAGCATTTCCATCCAGGTGAGAAATTAACGCTTCCCAAACCACCTAGTTTGGAAAACTGTTCCAAGATTTTGGAAGGCTTTGCTTTGTTTTCCTCATTTTCAGTTACGTTTGTTTGTATGGGGGATGTCTAGACACAGAAACTGGCTGAGCAGTTACCATGCCCTAAGAGTCAGCAGGAGCTGAATCCAGGAAGAGTTTGCCTTCCCCTCCAGCTGTATTGACTTTTATGCTTTAAACATTTCTTCCCTTGAGCAGGTGCTCCCAGGGATGTATCGTACAGTCCTTATAATCGCTGTTTGCACGTCAGAGGAGCAGGAGAGAGTACTAATTACTGCCTGTGAATGAAATAACTAGAGGGTACTTCAGTTTCTTCTGGCAGATGTTTGTGTGTTCCCTCACCAAGCACAAGGGTCCGTGCACCTATAGCCTCAAGCCTTACTTCCTCAGCAGGCTGGGAAGCTGGTGTTAGCTGGCCAGGAAAAATTTAAAGTAGCTGAAGGAAGAGGGAGCAAGCAGAGAGCCAGAACTGATGGGACTTTGCTTCCCTCAGAGCCAAAAGAAACTCATTTTGCATGTGATGACTATAACCGGGCACTTCCTTACTCACTCATCTAAACCACTGCCAGAGATTGTAAATAATCTTGAGATGGAGTCAGGGCTAAACTGGAAAAGGTATTTAGACTCCTAAAAATGGGAAAATGTGCTAGCAGCCATTCAAGAATGAATAAGAGCTCTCATCGGAGGAAGAGCGTGGAGCGTAGAGCAGCTTCAATTGGTCGCGTGTCCTTTTGGGAGGCCTGGAAAAGAGCAGCCAGCCCAGAGGATTTCCCTAGTGAATGGCAAACTCTTCCCATAATTCCGGAAGGGAGCAGGGAAGGCTGTGCCTATGGGGAAAGCCTGCACACGTGTGAAGGCTGATTGGCTTCTTTAAATGACAAGTGTTGCAAATTCCTAAGTGCTGCTCAGTCCCATGATTTAATGTGTGTTATCTCACATCCATAGTCTCTGTGGGAGTTCACAATGCACCCCTTAGTTGCTGCAATTGATCAGACTGTAAGCATCATCCCAATTTCTGTACAGAAAAAGAGACTTCTGCATCCAAACAATTCTCAGAATTTGCACAGTCAAGACCTATTAAACCAAGAAATTTTGAGGAGATGTGTCAGTAGCCCGGTGCAATTTTAAGAAATTTCCAGGACAACCTATTTGTTTATCTTTATTTAGCTGATAGAGCCAGATGAAAGGATGAGAATGCCTCGTATGTCAGGAGACTGAGTTGAACTAATAGACTGCTGTATCTCACAAGACAGGAAGGAAGGAACAAATGAATGAATGAACTTTGGCTTTTCTTAAGTAGACAGGGCAGCTGAGCTCTGACTGATGTTTACAAAAGTAGAGGCGTTTGAAGCAGCACCATATGGAGAACTGGAAAGAGTTTAAGGGTTAAGCAGGAGGAGCCTTAGGAACCAACAAAACTGAAAAAAAAATACCCCTCAACTCTAAAATACATTTATCACCTTTTTACAGAAAAATTCTTGTAAGCTTAAAAAGGGATAAATTCTGTGCAAGGTGCATGGGAAAATTAAGAATTAGGTCATAAGGAAGATGAACAGAAATAGCAGCTTGGATGCACCACAAAGAACAGTTTCACTGCATCCAAACATTAATTATAACAATCTATTGGGCAATGAGAGGAACTTTTCTTGTTCTCACGCTGTTCTTGCTTACAGATCAAGGAGCAGGTTTCAGGTCACTAGGCTTCCTACAGTGCCAACCCTTGCCTCTGTTTATGACTTGAAACAATAAAACCCTTAAGTGGATGCCTAGCTTCAGAAGGCAGAGTACTGCTGCTAGATGCTGAAATAGCATCCTCTATGTGTATTAATAAGTCTGTGAATGACAGGATTGTTCATAATTGCCTTTCCAATAGAAACAAATTAAACCCTTGGCTAACAGAAATTTGTTTAATATAAGGACTTTTAACTTCTGCCTTTTTCTAGTATAACATGCTATATAAAGTGAATAACAAAACAACAAAAAAGACTTTGTTTATTCAATTGCTTTTCTTCATCTGATGTACTGTGATATTCTTTTGCAATTCTTTGCTATATACATTTTGATAAGTTAAAAATACCATCAACGTATACAAAGAGTAACCCAAGAAGATGCTATTTGCAGAATAGCAGCAGTAGCATATTCCACTTCCAGCTAATTATAATAAAGTGCATATTTTTTCTGAGAAATAGGAAGAGATGTCACAGTCTAAATTATTCTGTATTGGCTTTAGCAGAACAAACATTTATTGTTGACCACTATTTGATCTGTCTCATAATTCTGTCACTGTGACTAAATAAAACTATATTTTATTCTCCATTTCTGTGATCTTTCACCTAGATAAGAACCAACACCTGGCATCTTTTCAAATTTTCTTTTTTCTTTACATCAGTGGCAAAAGTTAAAAAGGTAACATGAAAAGAAAGATGAAAAAGGAATGCTGTTCAAATTGAAGGACTGCAGTTTCAAGTTTCAATCCTGTATCAAAACATCTCCGCCTCATCTTCTTTCTCAGTCATCACAAATGAAAAGTACAAAGAAGTACACAAACATCAGTACAATGCTGTGTGTGTACTGCTATCCAAAAATCACAGTTACAAAATTATACCTGACATATCAAAAACTGACAGTCACATCCTCAAGATTTTCTTCTGTTCGTTCCCATGGACCTTCTTTATTAATAAATCTGACACATAAAAAGCATCTGTATGACTAAAGTGTCAGTTACTGGAAAGACCGTTTTGATCTACTTCTTAACTTTTAGAAGAAATATTCTCTTTTTTATGAAGACAGGATCCATTCGCTGACTGCCAGCTTTCAAATGACCACCTCTTGAAGTTTAATTTTAAGTTTTAAATAAATATTGTATGCATGCAGAATAATTATGATGCTCTAGAGGGACACTGTATAATGACATTGATTCTTTTTTATCTAAAAATGCCAAACCCTTGAGGCAGTAAAGTCTGTATTTGCCACAGATACACGGAGGTTCATGCTACATGTTAAATTATAGTACGTTGTTCATGTTTTTGTCACTAAGTACATTGAAAACTTCTATTGTAATCTTCAGTTTTCAGCTGTTTAAAACTTACTGGTAAAAATTGGCTTGCGTGAAACAATTGGTATGGAGGCTTTCAGCTGTAGAATAATTTTTCTATTAAAAATAAAAGATAATTTGTAAATTCTGCTGAAATGTTGGGGAACTACTGAAAGGAAAGGATGTGTTTGGATACATGTTAAACACTGTTAACTGCAGCAGGAATTGGTTTTTACTAATAAAAGTTGTGGACATGTTATTCATAAAAGTACGCAGCTATTCAATATTAAAAGGAAACGGAAACCCCTACTTATGTGAAAATGAGCATTTGTGCATGCAAAGTAACTTCTACTTTTATTATATTTAGTATATCTAAATAAAAGTTCTCATTTGATAACTAACTCAAACCTGAAATCCTGGCAAGGCCATAAAGAAAAGCAAATAGGATGGATAAAGATGTAAACAAGATTATATTTCTTATCTGTTGTTGGCTTCACTCCTTAGGTTAACAAACTTTTGTCAAAAAAGAGAGATTTCTTTCAATGAACACATATTTGATAATTCATAATGTGTTCAAATCTTTTTAAAAAATGGACAATGTCTTGAACACCTGCATTTGCTTTAAAACTGCCAGGTATGGTGTAGTTAGTTTTTCGTCATCATCACCATCATCATTATTTCTCAATAGTAAAGAATAGCAATAATGCATATAATAATACTATTACCATTTATAATTAATTTTTCCTAATAACAATGAAATTTACAATGAAACAACTTTAATGGAGTCCTTCATATTCCAAACCAAAATACACCTTTGGGGAACTATCATCGTGTAAGTATTGAGACTCAGAAAGACAAGGCTCTTAGTAGTACTTAGACTTCAGTAATTCCATCTCTGTGGCTTAGTGTGGGAGTCATCTTGCTTACTGTGAGAGTTCTCCACACGAATTAAGCATTTAGACTTCTTGTATACTCATGGTGATAAATGGAGATTTCTAGAGAGTGATTAATTTAACTTCTTATTGATTTCTGTCTTGAGAGAAGGTTAATCATATTTTAGGATTGCTGTTGTTTTCCATTGATTACAGAGGGGATACAAACTATTCTTGGAGATGCAGTGGACCTCTGGAGTTAAAGGGCTGACTTCTGTGAAAAAAATATATCCCTCCACTCATTTCCTTTTCATATTCATAAATTTCTATATTATTTCAATAAATTTTGTTAGTAGCACCTTTTAAAATGATAGGCCAATTTGCTTAATTTTTTCATGTGGAATACTTTCCCATCACATGTTTTAAGTGTTTCTCTGCTCTAGACACAATCTTAGAAATGTTGGATATGCAGGTAGACAAAACAAAACTATCACCTGCATTCATCCCCACGTGTGGATTTTTTCACTTTCTTCTCTCTGGAAATAAAAGTTTGCCTTCGGTTTCCAGATTAAAGTATTCTTTTAAATGATTGAAAGTATTCTGACCCAGCTTTTGTTGTAATTTTAAAGCCCAATTGCACATCGATTTTATGAATAATCACTCCAGAACTTCCTTAACATTTTAGTCCAGTGTACATCAGGTTGCAGTGTACATTTTGTTTGCAAATGTTAAAAATTTATTAATTAATTTAGTATTCATTGCAAATATAATGACTATAATTGTTTTGCTATTCAAGTGGTTTTCAGGATTTTTATAGGCCTTCTGTTATAATGCAGCATATGTTAATAGATATTTAAGGCATTTTACCATTCTTAGCAATTTTTTAGCAAATTTTGAAGGTGTAGTCTACTAAAAGTGAGAAAGCATAATAGTGAATAATGCACACTTCATTTTAAAATACATAGTTTTTACCCTTGAAAATTAATTATTAATTCCTTTCTGTAATTAGAGGTTTATGAAGTTCTTTGCCTGAATCCAGGACACCAACCTGGATTCAGTTAATGATCACAGAAACAGAGATTCATAGAATTGTAGGGGTTGGAAGGGACCTTGAGAGATCATCAAGTCCAACCACCCTGCAAAAGCAGGTTCCCTAGAGGAGGTCGCACAGGTAGGTGTCCAGATGAGTCTTGAATATCTCCAGAGAAGGAGACTCCACAACCCTGGAGGGGCAGCCTGTTCCAGTGCTCTGTCACTTTCCCCGTGAAGAAGTTCTTCCTTGCATCAGTGCAGAACCTCCTGTAGTCCAACTTGTGGACATTGCCCCTTGTCCTGTCCCCACAGGCCACTGAGAAGAGGCTGGCCATCTCTCTTTGTCCCATAATTCAGATATTTATAAAAATAGATAGACCCCCCCTCTCTCTTTTCTCAAGGCTGAACAGCCCCAGCTCACTCAGCCTTTCCTCACAGGGGAGATGCTCCAGGCCCTTAATCATCTTTGTGGCCTCCACTGGACTCTCTCCAGGAGATCCCCGTCTGTTTTGTACCAGGGAGCCCAGAACTGGACACAGCACTCCAGGTGAGGCCTGTCCGGTATAGAGTAGAGGGGGAGGATCACCTCCTTCCACCTACTGGCTACACTCCTCTTAATGCACCCCAGGATACCACTGGCCTTCTTGGCCACCAGGGCACACTGCTGGCTGTCAACCTGTCATCCACCAGGACCCCTAGGTCCTTCTCCACAGAGCTCCTCTCCAGCAGGTCATCCTCCAACCTGTACTGACAGCTGCAATGATGGACTGTCCGGTTATGTATCTCCTAAACAGAAGTGCAGTGTCCCCTTGTAAGATATTTGGTCATCTGGGGATCTGCAAGTAGGTCAGATAATATCCTCGTAATTCTAGAAAAGTCTAGAAAACCATCATAGGCAGTATTTCAATTCAAAGCTGAGGACCTTTTTTCCTTTGTAACTTTATGGCAGAGTTTCAAGGTAAAAGAAAGCATGTGGCCAGAAAGATGTACTTGGTAATTACCCATCATCTATTCAGTTTTAAGTAGTCTAACAGGTTCTAGGACAAATCCTGTTATAAATAAAGTGTAACTCTTTAATAAAGGTTATCAAACACATCACATTTTACCACTTCAATGTGCTGTTTTGGTTTATAAGAAAAAAAAAACAAACTTAAGCAGGCCCACCATATTGAGCCTCTAATCTATATGTGCATAAAGGCAAAGGAAAGGGCTCAAAATCAGTTCAGAGGACCTCCTCTAAGCACACTATTTATGAATATGTATATATAAGCAAAATTAATCTCATAACGCTTCCAAGTATCAGGAAATATTTGTGACAAGAAAGACTAGGGTTAGCCTTTCTAAGGGTATCGTACAGGATGGTGGTTAGGAACACTCCCTGGGACACAGGAAATGCCTTTCAGCTTGGGAAGGAGGAGACAGATCTTCCTGAACATACTCAGAAATTGTCCAACTGAGGACTGGAATATGAAGGGGATGAACATCTTCGGGTAGTCTTGTGAAGTTACCCCGAAGTGGAATTTCCAACCAAAATTTTGCAGCTTGTACATCTTCAAATCAGTCGACTTTGTATTTCTGTGGAAGGCAGCATTTTCCAAATGGAAGTTGTGCAGTTCTAGGTAACCCAAAGGCAAAGAAATGATTACACTCGATGCTTTTGAAAAAGGAGTAGAAACAGAAAGTCTTCTTGGCCTAAAGACACTCATTACTACCTAAATGCAGAAGCAATGTGTTACTCCTCAAGGCTGTGTGACTTAAGCAATAAATGGGGCTGCACATGGTGCATGAGCTGGATTATTTTTCTTTCTTGCTGTTTTTCAAAATATCCCTATGGAGTCATTTAGGTGTTTATTTTGTCAGTATTTTCTGAGAGAGAGGGACAACTGTGATGGGCCCCTATCTAACAACCTGTTTTGAGATCAGACTGACTTTCCAAAAATACTCTCACAGTTTGAAGCTTCTGTCCACTTTCATGTCTCAGTTATACCCAGGAGTAATCTTGCAAAAAAGTGTAACACTGTGT
This sequence comes from Heliornis fulica, assembly GCA_013399135.1. Lineage (NCBI taxonomy): Eukaryota > Metazoa > Chordata > Aves > Gruiformes > Heliornithidae > Heliornis > Heliornis fulica. The sequence continues at coordinate 484,472 of VXBZ01002167.1, read as the reverse complement.
GCCAACAGAATAACAGGCCCTGAAAGTTCAACACTCCTTACTGCGTTTTGCACAGCCTTCATTATGCTGAAATAATTAAAAAACAGTGTGAGAATTGTTTAGCAACATATAAAAATTGGAAAGATAATAATGCCTCAGCACAGCTCTTTATTTTGATCCAAATTTATTTTTAATAGATTATTATAAAAAAACCCCAATATTTTAATTAATTCACATAAATTTGCATGCTAGATACAAAAGTAGATTGATTAGAAATAGAAGTTTCACAGCTACTTGTTGTACCTTATCTTAAATAGAGATTTAAGCACAAGGAAAAGGCAATAACAAGGCAATAACAGAAAATATGTTATAATAAAGACCAAACACGTGCACAACTCTTCATCTTAAAAATTGTGGTTGCCAGTCAAGAACTCCGAACAGACTGAGATACTTTTATATAGCTTCCCAAGTAAAAGAGACAAAATAAGCATTTCCATACATCCTATGGCTGCCCAAAGGTGTGTCAACAGTTTCTTAAAATGTTTTAGGGGTTGTGGTGTGAACTAACCTATGTACTATAATTAAATCATTAGCTCATTCATGGAATGGAGCATGGCATCTTAATATATATATTTCAGTGCCTTAAACAAAATAGCCTGTAAAGACCTATAGTCCAAAGTGAAGATAATGTTCAATTCAATTGGTTGAGTTTTTTTTCATATTTTCCCTAAAAGCTGAAGATTGTATATGCCTAATGAAGCTAGGGAAATCAATGAAAAATAGGTCATTAAAGTTTAGTGTATAATAATTAAGTTACTATCTCCCCATGTGTCTCACTTGCAAATTAAGAAAACCTAAAAACAACATCACATTCCTACATATTGATTACCACCTAGAAAATTCATTACTTCTAACTTTATGCGCTTCAGCCACCTTCTTTTTTTAATTCTTCTTCCCCCCTTTCCCCCTCCAGTTGTTAATAAAAGAAGCAGCATTTCAAGAAGAACAATTAGGTTGGTTTGTGACACTGAACTCCTTGGGGATAGTTTCAGAACACTGCTGTAAGTAAGCCTGTAGGACACAGTTTCAAACAAACTACACTCCTACAAAGGGTCCTTCTTTTTCCTGCGCTGTGTAATGCACACAGGGATGTATGTATTCAGGACAAGAAAAGAAAATTAAAAAATGGAAGAAAAACTATAAACAAATGTAATGGTGTTTAATGGAACGCTTGTCCACTTGCTCTCCCCTTAAAAATGATCATTTCTAAGTCCTTATCCTAAGGTATGTCTCAGTCTAGACTGAGGCAGGAAACTCTAGGTCAGACATAAGGTGACTGAAAAAACACATTTGATTTATTCATATATCTTAATGTGAAATGTGTATTTGAAGGGACTGAAAATCTCAGAAACATTTTTTTTTTTTTTGCAACAGACAATTACTCTCAGCTTTTTAATTCCAGCAATGCATTTGGAACATTTCCATTGTTCTAAGGGTTAAAAACTTCACCGTGACAATGACGAGCCTTATTACTCAGTCAAAGTAAATGGATCACCATATAACCTTTCAGAAATGTTCTTCCTTAAGCTATTAAAACATTCCATGCCCTTAGATGACAACAATTTCTCTGCCTTTTGAAATTTCTTTTCTATCCTGCAGAGTTCATAGAGATATGCTTGGTTAAAATCAACTTATATAAAACTATGCACTGTAAATTCTGACACTTCTGTTTGAATCTCTTTTCAAACACTTGTCTTTGCTCACCATAATAGATGTCAGTTCTTCTGATGTAGTTCAAGCATGAGCTTCATATGAAGACTCAGCTATGTCTATTGCATTTCTGAAGCTACTACTCACTGAAGTTTTGTGCTGTTTGACATCAAAGATAGGCAAGAATCACCTGCTGAGTTCACATGCATGGAGCAAAACATCTTCAAATCACTTGTGCTAGACAAAAGTTTTTCATATTAAGCTTTCACTATCATGTGGACTTAAAGACAAATGTAGTCCTTGTTAAAGTTGCAGCATCGTGTCATTAAGCTATGCATCTGGGCCTCATGATTTATATAAGTTTTAAGACGAAAGATAATCATTTGGCTGACTTATTTTTTGGCATCAATTGTAAAGAATTGTGTTGCACAAAAAAAAATTGTTTTTCATTCAATAGGCAGTGATTTTGCTCAAAGGTAAAAACAGTTTGAAAGCATGGCATGCTCTATCTTAGAAAAAAAACATAGTGCTCTACTTTTTTCAAACTTTAATAGCAGACTTTTTATCGATTTGAAAACCAGAAATCGGCAACAGTTAAAACGTATATTGTATATACAGAACATAAATGAAACAAATTCCTATCTTAAAAGTTCCTAAATCCATTTTTTTGGTGTAAGTTTAATCAAATAACATGCTGAAAATACATATGAAAGTAGAAGAAAAAATATTTATGAAGGATCAAGAACTACTGTATAATGGATGTGTGTCTAATAGATGCCTAATCAGTATAATAATTGTGCCATAGTTTTTAATCACAATGACTCCAGTGATTAGTCTGTATGTAAACCATATTCAACATGAATATGCATAGGAATTAGATCTTGGAATAGTTGTGTATGAAAAATATTTATAATTAGTCTGCATCTAAATGTCACCAAGTGACTGCATTAAGTGTAAACTGAAACAAAACAGGGCGTGTGATTGTTGTGAGATAATCTAATGCTTTGTGTGTGTCAGCTCAGTCAGCAGATGCTGAGATGTAGTTGCCAATTTTAGCAGACTGAAAATTTTAGTATTATAGGGCCTCCAGTGTTTTTATTCATTTAAGTGGCTTGAAATGAATTTAAAAAAAAAAAAAGATGTTTTTTCCCCTACTATTGTTTTTCCATTTCTTTAGTATATGGATCCAAGGGAGCCAATGTGCCTAACAGTTTCCAATCTCTGCAGTTGTTCCATAACTGCAAGGTTAAAACCGTAGCTGGCCAGATCATTAACTCACTCCTGACCACTTAATTTATTTATTTTGTACTTAAATTAAATGCCTACTTTAGCATATTAAATATTAATCTATTTCTTGTTTTAAATGTATTTTACAGAGGGCTTCGTTTAAAGGACAGGGACACTCTCAACTAAACCAGGTTGTCCAAAGCCCCATCCAGCCTGGCCTTGAATGCTGCCAGGGAAGGGGTAGCCACAGCTTCTTTGGGCAACCTGCTCCAGTGTGTTACAACTTCTTCATAGAGAACAAGTTCTTAATATCTAATCTAAATCAACCCTTCTTCAGCTTATGTCCATTACCCCTTGTCCTATCACTTCCTGCCCTTAGAAACAACCCATCTCCAGAATTTTTTGTAGATCTCCTTTAGGTACGGGGAGGCTGCCTAATCTTTCCCAGGCTGAACAAGCCAACTCTCTCAGCCTGCCTTCATAAGAGAGGTGCTCCAGCCCTCTGGTCATCTTTGTGGCCCTCCTCTGGACTCCAACAGCTCCATATCTTTCTTGTACTGGGGGGCCCAGAGTTGGACTCAGTACTCCAGGTAGGGTCTCACCAGAGCAGAGAGGAAGAATTACCTCAATCTGCTGGTCATGCTGCTTTTGATGCAGACCCAGATACTGTAGATTTTCTGGGCTGCAAGTGCACATTGATGGATCATGTTGAGCTTCTCATCCACCAACTTCTCCAAGTCTTTTTTCTCAAGGTTTCTCACAGTCCATTCTCCTCCCAGCCTGTAATTGTGCTTGGGATTGAACTGACCCATGTGCAGGACCTTGCACTTTGCCTTGCTGAACTTCATGTGGTTTTCATAGGCCCACCTCTCAAGCCTGACAAGGTCCCTCTGGATGGCATCCTCCTTCCTCTCCCATGTGTCGACCTCACCACACAGGCTGGTGTCATTGGAAGACTTGCTGAGAGTGAACCATCCATATCACCGACATCAGCACAACATTCTGGTCCCAATACCAATCCATGAGGAACACCACTTATCCCTAGTCCCTGGTCTCGACTTGGACACTGAGCTATTGACCGCAACTCTTGAGTGTGACCATCCAGCCAATTTCTCATCCACCAGACACTCCATCTGTCCAATCCATGTCTCTCCAATTTACAGATAAGGATGTTTTGCAGGACGGTGTCAAATACGTTGCATAAATCCAGGTAGGTGATATCAGTTGCTCTCCCCTTATCTACCAGCACTGTATCCTTGCCATAGAAGGCCACCAAATTTTTCAGGATGATTTTCCCTTAGTGAAGCCATGTTGGTTTTCACCAATGACCTCCTTATTTTGTGTTTGCTCTAACACAGTTTCCAGGAGGATCTGCTTGATGATCTTTCTAGGTTCTGACACGAGACTGAACAACATATAGTTCCCCAGGTCTTCTTTTATCCCCTATTTAAAAATGGCAGCTATTTTCCTTCTAGCAAGGGTCAACATTTTCCCTCACCTTCCTTTTATCACTCACATACCTATAGAAGATTTTCTTATTGCCTTTGATGTCCCTTGCCAGATTTAATACTATTAGGACCATAGGAGCACCTTGTTTATCCCTGCAGACTTCCAGATATTTTTGCCTGACTTCTTTTTTTGCATCTCTCCTGAACTTGGAGGAGCTGATCCTTGAATATTCAACCAGATTTCTAGGGTACCTCTTCTCTCTAGGGCTTTATCCCATAATATTTTACCAAGCATATCCCCGAAGAAGTCAAGGACCTTCACAGCTTATGCCCCTGTGTCTGGCCCATAGAACAGATATCAAAGTGTCTGAAATCCCCCACGAGGATGAAGGCTTGTGGATATGAAGTTACTCCTATCTGCCTATAGAGAGCGTTATACACTCAGTCTCACTGGCCAGGTGGCTTGTAGCAGACCCCCACTATAATAACCCCTGTCCCTGTCCTCATTTTAGTCCTAACCTATAAGCTCTCAATGGCGTCCTCATCCATCCTCAGATGGAGCTCCTCACACTCTAGCTGGTCATTGACATACAGAGCAACACCCCCTCCTTGCCTCCCCTCTCTGTCCTTCCTAAAGAGACTATATCCTTCCATTCCAGCACTCCAGTGATAGGAGCCATCCCACCATGTCTCTGTGATGCTGATAAGATCATAGCAGGTGTGTACACATCTCCAACTCATCTTGTTTGTTCCCTGTAACATGAGCATCTGCATAGAGACATTTTGGTAGGGCCCCTGCTGAAGCTGATTTACTGACTGGGATTCCTTTGGCAGGTGTTCTGTAAATCCCCCCAGCTGTGGGCATCTATTGCTGGCACTGGTATCCACCTGGTTGGAGTGGGTTGGATTGAGGTTCCCCTTCTCGTTCCTACAGACAGGTTCAGAGAACATTTTTAAGTGTCCCTTTAAGGACTCCAGCACTTGTCCCTATATTACATGGCTCAGAGGTGCTGCCAGGTCTCATGCATCCATCCTAGCTCTGTCCTAAGTACATTTTCACTGAGATTCAAGCAGATAAACTTCCCTTCCTTTCAATCTGTCCCCTTCCCAAGTTTTACTTTCCCTGTAAAATAGACTTAAGCATGTGGGCTGGCGGGGAATCACACCAGTCCCTGCAGTAACTACACAACACCTGATACACTTCTAGTATATCCAAAATCACAGTACACACCAAATCCCAGACTACAAAGCTCTGGAAGGTAGCTGAGGGAAAATATGGGTTAAGACTATGCTTGTTTACTTAAAACACAATAAACCCCTTGCCATATAGCTGTGGCTCCTTCAGATCTGTCAACAATAATTTCATATCCTACTCTTAACATGAATTGTTTTAAATACAAGGCATTTCAGGATGTATTTAAGCCTGTGCTCGGATTTAATTAGAAATGAGAAATATAGCAGATGGAGAGAAATCATTGTTGCACAGTTGGGCCCTAATGCAAAAAAAAATTCTCTAATAGTTGACAGTTAAGAACTGCTCAATTAGTAAACCACAGCAAAAGAAAAGCTATCTACAAATAAAATTAAAAAGGCAGGATAACAGCTGCTCCAAAGCCTCCCAAAAATCTCTTATTGAAACAAGCAAAACACTAACCATGACACCAAATACCACCGTAAAATAACTAGATTGTGGTACTGGTAGTAGAGTTTAATATCTGTGAAGTTGCTACAGAAGTGATCTTTATATTTGGCTTTCCTGTCAGAAGGACTCAAATGAGACATTCTGTTATCAAAGAAAAAAAATTCAAGAGAGTCTCTTCTGCCATCCATTTTGCATTGTACAACTCTGATTTCCCCATACTTTACACAACAGAGACAAGTTTCTGTACACAGAAATAGTGAGCTGCCCAGATAAAAATATTTTGCCTTTAATGAGCTTTGTACACACAGTCATCCTAACATCTGAGTCCACAATACACAGAACAAGTAAGCAACACATTAAACTAAACTATCCACAAGAGGAAGCACAAAGCCCCAACAGTGGGCGGGTCAGCAATCTCTCATTTGTGTGGTATCAAAGGCTGTTGATAGATCTAATAAAATTACTCTGAACTTCTGACCTTTGTCCATGGCCAGAAGGAATGCAGTTATACAATATGGGAAGGGAAATCGCTGGTGACAAAACATAGTTTCAAATAAACTATACTTCTACTGGCAATTTTTCTTTATCTGCTATCATGTAATACACAGAGGGGTGTACAGTATGTACTTAGAACAGGAAATGAAAGTGAAAAAATGGAAGTTAAACTGACACTAACAATACTTAAATTGCTTAATGGAGATGCTGTGTACATACTCCTCCAGGCAACAGATCCTTGTAAGTGTTTAGAGCTTCTAATTGTACCGCATGTCTTAATAAACAGCAGGTTACAGAAACTCTAGGTCAAATGTTAGACGACAGAAGGGTTTTGTCTGTAATTTATTCAAAAGTTTGGTGGTATCATTTCATTTTAGTAGGAAGCCAAACCTCAGATTTATGAAGCTAATTACTGCCAAGTATCGGTAATGTATGTATGCCTCTGTGTGTGTAGATAGATGTATTTATATATACATGTATGCAAATATATTATATAAATTTTGTATATTTATATATATATACACACATATATTTACACATACACAGATGTTTTCCTGAGGAATGAAGGCATCATTGACAAGTGCAGCAAGCTTTTCTCATGTCCGTGTTCAATTTATTTCAAAAACAATAATTCTTTTTTGGGGACAAGATTAGGAAATGTTCTTAGATTATCTTAGTTTAAAAACTAGAACATGCGTCAAAGTATGTTAGCTAAATCTTCTCTGCTCAAGCAGTTCTCTACCCTGTTTCACTCTGTTTTGCTGAGTTAGGCAACAGTCCTATAACCACTGGAAAGACCTCTCCTGAAAAAGGACCTTGTAGTGTCGGATCCAACACCAGGTGATAAATTAAGATTACAAGCTGTTTAAAATAACCCCAGCTCCCTTTACCATGCACATGCAGAAGAGACATGAGGTGGAGCAATACCAAAGAAATCAAAGTCCCCTTGAATTCTAAAAATAATGTTCCACAGGTTTACATCCTCCCATGCTGCTCCGTTCATGCCAGCTGCTTATGGAAAGCTGTATCTACCTTGTCAGTGAATTATAATTTTGATATCCTACTAGGTTGTTCAGCTAGAAAAGCTCTGCTCAAGTTTTGGAGGTCTCTGCATACAAGAAAACCCAATATGGGCTCAAACCTTGTCCCTGACAGTTTAGACACACCGAGCACTTTAATAACCAGATATGACAAGAGTCACTACCATTTCTGGGAATGCTGCCTCCTCATTCCAGCTAAGGATAATGAAATGCCTCTTGTTTATCTTCAAACATCCCTAGCTCTGATGTGAGTTTATACACCAAGCAACTCACAGGAATGTGTCAGGTTGATGACAAAAACATCTGCAGAAGTGAATGGGTGTTGGAGGTAACTATGTTTAAGCCTGTTTTCAAGCCCACTCTCCACTCTGTACGGAGCAAAATACTTATAATATTCATAAACCTTTTGTGGATTAGTGCATCATAGTTTGAAAAGCCTGGGTGAAGCAAGAACCCAAGAGCAGCCCTGTAAATATCAGAGAAAAAAGAAATAGTAACAAACCACAGGTTCCATCCCTTTCATAGAACATGATTAAAGATGAAGCAGAAAGCTTTGCAGAAAATCTTCTTTTCCATTCCTAAAATTTCAGTAATGCTAAAAAGAGACAAAAGCCAAGAATAGGCCTATAAGTTTATTAATTGAAAAAAAAGTTTTGTGAAACTGTATAATCTACAATCTCTTCACATCCACACTGAAAACAAAACCAGAGCTAGTAAAAATTTGTGAGCACAACCTTTTAAAGAAAACCTTCCAAACTCTGTCAAGGAGTGGTGGAAGGAAAATATATCTATCTGTGTTTTTCAGAGCACTCTGATGGCCAACCTATCCAACCAAGAGGAGCTGACAATGCATTCCACCATCCAAAAATCCCTTGCCACAACCAGACACTTTCTAACTAGAAAAAGCCAGGTCATTGTGCTATAAAAACAAAATTCTTAAGACCAGATAAAAATAAATCAATGAAATATATACAGTTTTATATCTAAAATAGATATAAAACCATTAAGATTCCATAAGAAATACAGAATATTCCTCTTACAGGGTGCCCAAACTCGAAGAACCTGTTGATTTTTCAATTTTCCTTTTAAAAAGAATACGCAAGTAATTAAGCAGAGATGACAGTGATAAATAAAAATCTTATTTGTTCAAATATATCTGCTAACATTGTAAGAAAACTAAATCATTGCTCTTGAAATTATACATTTTTAAATGTTCAAAATGGAAAAAGAAACATGCCATGAAATGAAAATTCTGAAAGAAAAAAAACAAGATTTTAGATGTTATTATAAAAGGGAACTATGACCTTTCTGAGGTTTTCCTGCAGAGCATTTACATGAAGCAGACATACTTTTGTTTAATGGTTTGGTTGGGATAAAGAAATGCAGGATATCCAGCAATGTGGTTAGTGGGGGATTTTTTAATCAAAAAAACTTCCATGAGAAGTAAAACCCCAAAATCAATTCTTTCAACTGAACAGCCACTGCCTTATAAAAGTAACAATTAGCATTTTTTTGAAGCAAAGAAGGAAGAGTGAATGAGTGAAAGAAGGAAAAGGGAAAAGAGTGAAAGAATGAAAAAGTGAATTAAAGAGTGCAAGAAAGAGTGAAAGAAAGAAAAAGAGAAAGAGAGAAAGAAAGATAAACATAATCCCACTTTGGCTCTTTTGACTCAGTTTTAATAGCAAACTTCACTAAGCTCATAATCCTAAGAGTATTAATTTCCCCAATTCCAAACAAACCCTTTCTGTGTCTATATTTGTTATCAAGTGTTACTAAGCAATAAGTCTTCACATAAAATTTACCTCAACTCATCCACAACTAACGTTTCTCTTCCAGACCATTTGAACATTTAAAGAAACCATGGGCTGCAACAGAGGAGACGTTTTCCATAGTGATCTGTAAACTTCTACCAAAATAGGCAAAATATGTTTAGAGTAGCCTTTTCATTAACTGCAATATTTACCAAGGGGATAAAGTTTTTCGATGTCTAACTGTTGTTACAGTTCCTGTCATTTATTATGAGAGGGAGCCAACAGTTTGTCATTAGACACTAGAACCACTACTTACCATAAAATTCTGAAACATGGATCAACTTGAGTGTACAAGACCTAAAGGTCTGTTCAAAAAATATTTCTTTTAAATTCAAATGAAAGAAGCTGTGATGTGGTTACAGTCAATACAAAACCATAAAATAAATACCAAATGAAAATTTTAACAAATCAAAGAAAAATACGCATGTCTTTATCATAAATGGATATAAACATATACCATTGGGGAAAAGTTGCATTAGCCTATTATTTCATGACATCATCATTCCTTAGAACTTGAAACCTATTTCAGTCCTTAACATCTTCTGCATATTCTGTTGTTAAGCAGGAAAGGAAGCAGGTACACAGTTTCTGGAACAAAAATAAAAGTTTATATGTAACTAAGAAGTTACTGGAAAAGCCACCATGTAGAATATGACCTGTACTGGAGCAGTAAAGTTAGCTCACTAATGAGCACCCTGCCGAGTGTCAGGAGACACCTTTGCATCCCATTCTTGAAATTCATTTGCAGTTACAGCAATGCAAGATTTGGAAATATAATTCGGCTCACAATATATTTTTTTTCAGGACTCTCTTTCCACAAGGAAGATAACACCTTACATAATGATTAAAACCAGAAGGCATCTTTGAGCTAAATCTGACATTTTCATTCCTTTACATATCAACCCAAGTTCTGCAATCAAATATTGGAGCAGATGTATCTATAGACCTAAGCTGAACAACCACAAAATATCAAATCATATGGCATGCATTACATAAAAAAAAAAAAACAAAACAAAAGACTAAACCCAAGAACTAGAAACACATTAAAAAATGACAGAAAACAATTTTCCTCCTCATCTTTATCACTCCTTTGCAGAGTCAGTGTCCTGATTAGCTTAGTATTTGTTATTGACATTGAGAGAGAAAAGTCATCCTGCCAAGAGGCTTCTGAGTGCTCTGAGAAGTGTAAAGACTTCAACTAACCCAAAGCCTTTTTCCCCAGCATGTGCTACTCTGAACAGGGGAACTAAATGCAGTCCAGGATGCTGGATCTCTTCTCATAGCGTGCTTCAACCACACTCAACCTGGAAATCTCTGCTTTTTTCCATAATACAAGGAATGTTCACAAAATGTTGGCTGCTGCACGTGAAATCCAGACATTTCAGATGCTCTATAACAAACAAGCGGGAAATTAAGACAGCTGCATGGAAGGCATAACTTGTTCTATCAACTGAAAGGAAGGTCACAGACAGCTGGGGACACCTCTCGTTTGCAGAAAAGTTTCTCAGGACTGAGTGTTCAGCAGGGATAAACAGCACATCGCAAGGCAAGATGTTCACCACAAACCTCAGAGCGATGAAATACAAAGTACATATGCTCCTCAAGGAATCCACACGTGAAAGACAGACAGAAAATGACAGCATCAGTTGTCTTAATAACACACTTCCTCTCTGAAACACTGGCAAAGCAAAGAGAAACATTTCTGTACAAAAAGTGTTATGTCCGCATGTGCCATCTGTCAACATCTGCTGGTGAATCCCAAAGAGGTCAAGTGTGCAGCAGTTTGAACATTTTTGTGCTCAACACACCAAACCACTTTCAAGAGCAAGTTAGCACCCCTCTTGTGTTGAGATCTGTCCAAATGGATACTTTCCCACTGTTTTTAAAAAAATGAGCGAAGGAAAAGAGAAAAAGGGTCTTGACAGCAGCCATGCCCTAAAGGTCTGACTTACTTCAGCCACCCCTGAGCCTTTCCCATAATGAAGATGCATATCAGTGATGTAATCACAATTTGGCAGGCACTGCATTGCAGCAACATAGAGATGCTCTGTAGCTCTGCAATTCCTTAGCAATCAAAGTAGATGGAGTAACATGGGAGTTGTTTAAAAAATATGTCCTATTATAAGATAGAGTCAGAACAATTCACAATCGATTTAGAACTTGTCCTCTAAGCACTTCTGTCTGATTGGGAAATATGATGATTTTGAGGGGGTGGGGGTGGGTGAGCTATATGAGATAGGAATTAAGTGACATGTCCAAGGCCACTTGAACAATCTGAAGCTTAATAGAAAACTAAACCCAAAGGCTTTGAACCCCAGGCTGTATAATACAATAGTAATTAAAAAAAAACCAAAAAAATCTTTCCTGTAATATTAAAATTTCCAGCATACATGGAGAAGTGATTGCGAGGAAAGAACAAATGTGCAAGCATCAGGAATCAGAAACATCCACAGAAGTATAATGGGAAAACTTTCATGTCCAGGAGACACTGCTGTTGCTGTTACAGATAATGATACCACAGCTGATCCTGACACTGCTGAGTGGGGCGTAATGTCAGTTCTGGATGAGGAGCTACACTGCAGCAAAAATTCTGATCATGAATCCCATGATACCATATCAGCATTTAACAGTCCTGACTTTCATGCCTAGGAGACAACTGACTAAAATGCCAAGCAAAGAATCAGTGAAATCGTCAACTGTATTTAATACGTCTTAAGAAAAAAATCTAATTATTATTAACTATTGATCAACTATGGAAAGACGCAGAATCTAATCTTTAGGGGAAGACTAATACCCCACATTTACAAATACATGTTCTTTACTTTTAAGCCAGATTTTTGGTTCTGTTTAACAGCATCCGTGTTTGGCAGGTTTAATCTGCCGCTGCTCTTTCTGCAAGTCTAAAGCTGTGAGTGAAAAACAGGTCTATAAGTGTTGAGAAAACACTTTTGTATCCTTATCATTTGATTAGAAAAATAATATTATATCTATTATATTAAAGTAATCATAAACTCATGTACAGGTAATTAAGATCATCACCTCTCTTGGTGTGAGAATGAGGAGATGCCATCCAGCCTCTAGCTTCCCTTGTAGCTACCTCTGCATTAATCATAGAATCATAGAATGATTCGAGTTGGAAGGGATCTTCCAACTCTAATCATTCTATTCTTGCAGGGAGGTTGGACTAGAAGTCATCTAGTCCAACCTTCCTGCAAGAAGCAGGAACACCCCCAACTAGATCAGGTTGCTCGGGGCCTCATCCAACCTGGACTTGAACGTCTCCAAGGAT
>VXBZ01002167.1:375731-470980 GCA_013399135.1 Heliornis fulica | reverse complement strand
CCTTGGTGAAACCATGTTGGCTGTCACCAACCACCTCCTTGTTCTGCATGTACCTTAGCATGGTCCCCAGGAGAATCTGCTCCATGACCTTGCCAGGCACAGAGGTGAGGCTGACCGGCCTGTAGTTGCCCGGGTCCTCCTTGTTCCCTTTTTTAAAAATGGGGGTTATGTTCCCTCTCTTCCAGTCATCGGGGACCTCACCAGATCGCCACGACTTTTCAAATACAATGGCAAGTGGCTTGGCAACTACATCCGCCAGTTCCCTCAGGACCCGCGGGTGGATTTCATCAGGTCCCATGGACTTGTGCACCTTCAAGATCCTCAGATGTTGTCTAACCTGATCTTCAAGTACAGTGGGCAGTGGTTTATCCTCACAGTCCCTGCTCGTTCCTTTCACAACTTGAGACAAGAGGCTTTTTTGGTGAAGACTGAGGCAAAAAAGTCATTGAGCACCTCAGCCTTCTCCATGTCCTGGGTAACCAGTCCACCAGTATCCTTCCAGAGGGGACCTACATTTCCCTGGTCTTTCTTTTGTCCCCTACATACCTATAGAAATTTTTCTTATTGCTCTTTATATCCTTCGCCAATTTTAATTCTGTCAGGACTTTGGCCTTCCTCACCTGACCCCTGGCTACTCTCTTAGTCTTTTTGTAGTCCTCCCAGGTAGTCTGATTCCGCTTCTACTCTCTATATGCTTTCCTGTGAGCTTTCAGTTGGTCCAGGAGCTCCTTGCTCATCCATGCAGATGCTCATCAATAACAATTGACATCTCCCCTCCTTTGTGAGCTTTTCATGTTGCCAGTCAAATAACATTTTTTTTTCTTTTGAGTTACTCTTACATCCCTAAGGATCAGTCTCATTCTTGAAATATTTTTTCCCCTGGTTCTAGATCTTATTATTACTTAGTTCCACAGTGCCAGCGCATGAGGACATTTGTGCTCTCCACGTGCGAGACCTTACACAATGCACAGGGAAAGTAGCCTGCTACCTGTGATTTTTCAGGGAAAATTCATAATCAATAATATGAGAACAGCCTGAATTTCAGAAACTTTTAGCTGCCTATGGTATTTGCTCATTTTGATTTTTGTTCATTTTACAATATTTAATTCCAATGATTATTTCAACATTTTGAAACAAGCAGCTTTGATTCTGATTTGGTAAAGAGCCCTATGAGCTCCAAAAGAGTTTCCAGCAAATTTAAGGTAGAATCCAAATTATATTTTTTATCCCTTTAGACAAAAAAAAAAAAAGGTAGTAGAGCCATCTAAAATATAAGACATTATACTTGGTTTATACACCAGAATGAAGCAAAGGAAGGCACAAGTCTAAAATTTTTAACAAATGCTTTGCAGTTCACCTTTAAACTAAAGGTCATCAGGTGAGAATCGGTGTGTTTGAAAGCACCTGAACTGCTTAGGGAGTTCATCTCATCTGTATTATCCATACATATTTGCCGATTATAAATCACAATGGACTGAAATATTTCTAGTCTGTCACATCAGCAGGCATCCAGAGAGTACTGTCTTTTATTTACTGACCATGTTAAAAATGGCACACTTTTTTCTTATTTTATAATAATATGCTGTCTAACCAGTTCAGAGAGATCTCTAATAATGTCTCAGTCCAGCTATGGGTCTCATTATGTTGGTAGGAACTGTCATGCAACTGTGAATGTGCAATAAGTGTAGAGGTACAGTAAATGGCAGAAAATATGAAAAGCATTCTACTTTCAGATACTGCACAAAGCTATTTATTCCTACTACACTGAACGAAGTAAAAATTGAGGAGAGAAAACAAGGACTTTACTTCATGGCCTTCTAAATTTAAACAAAGAGAGGAATTAAGGGTAGATCTTACAGCAGAAAATGAGGGATGTTATACAGTGCAAGGCTCTCAGCTTTTCTTATATTCCATCTGGTTTTTAAGCACAACAGCACATTGATTTCAATGGAAGTTCTGTTTAAAAATCAATGCTGTAGCATGACCCAGGTAACAGTTTAGAGACCATACATATTATTCATAAGTGATGTGATTCTGGCCTAGATCTATCACCCTTATTGTGGGCATCTTCTTCTGACTGTGCTATAAAAAAAACGTACAATTGTATCACTGGATTTCAGTTCTATAGAAACTCAAGACTTGTGTTGTTTTGTTCAGTTTTGTCTACTGGCTTATGTAAAATTATAATATTATAAATAACACTTGGATTTCAAAATGAATAGCTATACAACATGGCAGAACAGAAGTACTACTTGTCTGAGGATTTTGATGCACAGCAAAAAAGAATTTGCCATGGGATATCTTCCTAACCTTGAGTATGGCCTTCCTATTTGGAAGCAAAAAAAAAGTTGTCTGCAAAATGGAATTAGAGGTAAGTCACCCATTTGCTCTCTGTCTGTGCTATATCCCTGCTGCTTCTTGCATGACATTTCATAGAAGATGAGACAGAGTGAGGAAGAAAGGGAATTGGTGAAGTGCTTTTCACTTCGTTAACATACCTTCCAACAACATACAGCCCTACTGCTATCAACAGTCTCTTCCATTGCAGTTCTGTTTGGCTCTCCACATAAGCACCAATTCATCCCCACCGTAAGTGGTGTGGTAGAACTGACACTCACACAAGGATCAGTGATTTAAAAGGCTTCCACTCACCACAGTACTGACTGCACCCTAACAGGCATTTTGTAAATTTTCATTACCCAAGAACTAAATGAAACATAAATTGTTTGGATCAAAGGAATATATAGGAATATTCTTTGCAATGAGAGGGAAAAGAGCACAATCTCATTTCAATCAGTACAAAATATTCCATCCAAACCCCAGCAGTTTGGGCACATCCACAAAGCCAAAGCAGAGAAAGGGATAAATTCACAACTGTTCCAGAGAGCAGCTACTTGAATTAATAGCTCAGTTGGTGGGAAATTCATCCAAGCTGTGCAAGACCACTCTTCCAACCAAGAGATATGATCCGGAGCTCTCACCTGCCAGGAGAGTGTACTGACCAGCATGCCCCAGCAAAGCTCCGGGGGAGGCTGAGGGGCCAGGGCCAAGCCAGCCCCCAGGCACTGATGCGCTTTGTATTCACTGCTGGAGCCCAGGAATCCGCAAGTCTCATCCACAAGGCTAGAAAGCCCTTCTTTCCCTGCTGTAGCTCCATGAATATTTAGGTACCACAGGCACACTGGAGCAGCTTTCCCCAGAGAGGTGTGGGTTCCAGCATCTCCCTGAATCAGACTGAGAGTGGGCTTGGACCGGGGTCTTGTGCCACTTAGGAGAGCAGCCTAACCACCACACTATTAGGTGTTCGAGTGTGGAGTTTCCGAAATCCCTCCTGTGGGAGCAGTGGCACTTGCCATAGTGTATTTAAATATTAATTGAGCAAGAGAGTGTGAATGACTCTTTAAGCCTGACTAGCAGTTAAGGTGTTCTCCTGGGACATGGGAGCTGCGATTTCAGATACCCGTAGGCAGAGTGAGGGATTGAACCCAAGGCTCCCGCAGCTGCATTCTCTTTTTGCCTGCTTCTGAATCCAGTCTGAGCCCAGCCAGCACCACTGAGATCCACAGATAGCTAAATAACCCCAATCTACATCACTCAGTGTATTTATTGTTCACCAAGAAATCTTTGCCCCACTTACAACACACCCCACTTTTGCTTGCCTCAACAGCAAAGGTGCTGATGTTTGGCACCTCACTGCTCCAATGTGTATGTCTGCCTCTTCGCTTTTCAGGCATTAGCACACTACTTTTCCCAGAGTTAGGAGAGCAGCTTCCCTTTACTTTCTCATGGGGAGCGGTCAGTGAACAGGGCTGTGTCAAGACGGTTTATTTTAGGAGTACGGATTTTACACTGTCACGTCGATAATACGCTGTACATATAGGATGTGAGATTGCAGGGCAATGAGCTGAGGAATGTTCGAAAGTCCCTTAATATCCTTTGAAGGGAAAGCCAACACGGGAATGCCTTTACAGTAGAAGCTATGTGGGCAGAAACTGTAAGTCCATTCATGTCTCTAGTTGTTCCACATCTGAAGGAGGCTGCTGCACATCTGTTATTCCACCACAAGAGTGGAATCTTTTATGAATTTGCCTGCACCTTTCATGCTGAGGGAAGATTTCACTGAGTAAAAAAAAAGGATTTTCTTGCCAAACTGTGCATCTTTTTGGAAACTAACTGGGGCCAACACAGATGTGGCAAGCAGCACAAATCCCTCTTTGGAGCATCAATGGTTCCAGAAAAGCATCATTTTTCTACTGCTGGCAAGAAGCCGTGAGCTCATTTATATTATTTTCTGAGAAGAAGAAAGGATACTAACTCCAAATGCCTCAGTGCATTTGCTATCCTAATGCAATTAAGAGACTAGGACAAAGGGTGATACCATGCACAACCGCGTTAACAGAGACCTTTAGAGCAAAGTGTAGTTAAAAATATACAAGCAGTATGAGGGGGTTAAGAGAGTTGGCAATGAGACTCATGGTCTAGGGTATTCATCCAACTGAAGGTAGTAGGGAGCAGATATTTTGATGGCTTATATGAAATGAGGTATTCTCAAAAAAATGCCTAATAGTCCTTACCAGCACATTTTTGGCTCTCTTACTGCTCCCAGGGTAATTTTAACAAAGCCAGAGAAAGTGAAATACTTTGCACTGGGGTCTGTATGTATGTGTATATGAGTACTATGATTTCTCTTTACCCTTCACTAAGAAAAACACATCTTTCAGCTTTGTTTGGTTTTTTTTTATTTTGAAGCTCTTTCTAAAGCATAAATATTATCCACTTTGTGACCAGTTCTTTGAAACTCGACACAGCAAAATATTTTAATATTTTTTTGATGTCATCCTTTCCTTTAAGCTTAAATTACTTAAATCACATATAATCAGTCCCCTGAAACTTTTGTTAAATATTTTGTCAACAGATAAAATAAAAACTATGAACAGCCAGTATTGTTCTTATTAGAATTTTTGTCTTCGTCTTCCTCTTTCAAGGTGAGGTGATGTCACCGTATATTATTTGTACTACCAATCTTGCATAACAGCGGATATTTAGACTACAGCAAATACAGTAAATAGCAATGATAAAAACACTACAATATTTATCGCTATCTCAGAGTCAACAGACAGAAAAAATATAGACATGCAACCACAGTGTTACATCGTGGAGCAAGTTTAGAAAAAACAAAGTTTGTGACACATGCTGTGCACAGAAAGTGCATTGAAGATCAAAAAAAAAAAGGTCTGTGTCCCACCACTATGCTATGACATACTGCAGGCTCCCCTCCAGACCTGTTGTTATGCCCAACATACAGGCTGAAGAGGGTTGCCTGATTTTCAAGATCTGAATGTTAGATCCTACTCATGAAGTAATTGTCAGGTCTATGCCATTTCTAATGCATCGTTCAATAGGTATTAATCTGTCTGTTGATCACTCGGAAGGAAGCTGCCATTCCTCTTAGGAAATGATTAGCCTGTCACAGAAGCACATATTGGAAGGTCATCTCTTGACTTTGACTGAACAGCTCTCCTGCCAGAAAGGGTTAACATGCAAAAATCAGTATGGTTCAGAGATCTGACTGTAATAAATGAGCTACGTCCTTCCCCAGGTCCTTCTCTTGTGAAAGATTTTCTGAGATAGCAATCATATACAAATACCAAGGGTGCTTTTCTATCCATACAACAGTCTCTGTTATTAGGTCAGTTTGTGAATGTGAAGGGATTTTACCTTATATTTGCACTGTAACCAATAACTGCTCATACGGGCCAAAAATTCAAGCAGCATTGCATGGGTGTGCGCAAATGCAGGAAGAGGGCAGAAAGAAAAGCTGACAAGTAGAGGTGGTGACAGGGGCTGTTTAAGAGTCAAAAAACACAGTTCCAAGGAAAAATCTGCAGAAGTCGATATGTACACAGCTGTGCAGCTCTTCAAAAGGCACCGAGCTTTAAAAGATATATATTTGGGTAGTACTATCTTCTTATTGTATCTGAACAGTAATTGCATGTGCAATGCATAAAGAATATACATCAGTAACAAGAGAGCTTATATTTAACCCAGTTTTCAAGGTACCTAATATTTTGTCAAACATTTTATAGGTTTTAGCTTAGGGATAAATTTGAAGCTGGCTTTTCCCCGGTGAAACCTGCAACAATAGAGAAATATATACTGAAGGGAGAGAGAAACCAGGATATTGAGCAAGCCTAACAGAAATCTAACATTTCATTCTCTACTTAATAATTACTTTTTACAGATTCCTTTGACTGGGAAAGCTTTAATATCCCTAAGTTTTTTTGCTCAGCTACGATGCTGAAAATCTCTAAATTTCTTTTTTCTTTGCTTCAGATTCTGCAATATACATATGATCTGTTTTCTGACATGAGGCAGTAGTTTCAATTTCAAATAGTAACATGTTATCTGCCAATTCTTTATGTAAGATTTAACGGCTAAAAACTATTTTAAGCCAACCTGTAAAACTCACTATTGTTACAGTTAGCAAGAAACAGCTAATTTGCCCATATATAAACAGAAACTTCATGTTTTGTTGTATAACTATGGCAACTTCTACAAATGACTCATCCAGGACTTTTGTTATTTTATGACTCAGACATATTAATGTTCACCCTATTACCTCTCCCAGCTCCAATAGAGTATCTCCACTTTCTGAAACTGTTCTAAGCCACAGTCTTAGTTCTGAATGTCCCTACCCAGTCGCCCATTAGAAATTACCAATGTGGGAAAAATTCTTTCTCTACCGGTGTGAGCACTACTCGTAAACTGTGAGTTTTACCTCCATGCACCCAGAGCACTAGGTTGTGGTCTATTACACAATGACAAGGCCTATTTTATATTCAGAGCAGCGAGATGACTACAGTATGTGACAAGGAGATAAGTACACCCACCTAGTTTGTTTCCAAGTGGATCGGTACTTCAGCATGTATTAAGCCCTTCTAGATTTATCCCCGGTGGCTGGCTCTTTGCCAGGGCTTGGATCCTATGCTGGTGTGCAGTGTGCTTAGTATTCCCAGGTGCTGGTGTATTTTTATGCCTATGCCTTATTCACAGTTTTTCTTAGGGTTGCTTTGAAGTGCTCACAATCATATTGCAGCACGCTGCAAAGTTCTTTCTGCATTCAGCGATCTTTTTGTGTTGTCTTAAGTTAAGCCAGTGAGAAAACAGGGGGATGAGCACTAATAAGTTTCAGAAGGAAAGCGCCTATTTTTTGCATAAAATTAATATTTTCAGTATACCAGAAGCTATGTGAGCAATCGCGGCGCAAGAATAAGAACTTAACATTGTGATTCATTCCATCCTCCTAAAACTCTATGACAACACCTACTAATATAGTACTACTTTCAACTTTATAGGTCTCCTTTCTACCGAGCCTGCTGTTATAACACTTGACATGCTTGTCTGCCACGATGTAGTAAAGAGGGGTAAAATGATGGATCAAAAGTCCCTCACACAAATCCTGTTCAATTTTTTTTTCTTTGTATAAAAGCCAATACCAGGAGTTTAAGGGTCATAAAGTAGTACAGGCGCTCAGCTCTTTAAGTTTCAGATAACTTTCTAAAAGCCCAAGCAACAACAGCAAAAACCATAACAACACATTCAACTTTCCTTCAGAGAACAGGCACGCAGAGAATAGTAGGGAGGTTGAGCAGGGAAGCGGCCACATTATGCTGCAGTTTTAGCCAGCATCACTCATATGTGACTCTCAGCAGCTGTCTGATGCAAGTAACTGCTCAGTGCCTGGTAAAACAACATGGAATGGTAGCATGCTTCACACCATGAGGCAAACGGCACTCTGTGGAACAAGAAGAAAAAAATCAGAATAAAGCTCTGGAAAATTGATCCAATGTTTTGGAGGTTTAGAGCATTCACTTCTCAAAATTAAATTCTAATTGCTTACTGTTATTCTCACTATGTATTTCTTCTAGTATTAAAAGGTGTCTCAATGTACTTTATATTTCTCATTTAATGCTTTTCTTTAAAAAAAAAAAAAGTTTTGATTTTTTGGCTCCACATCAGTTTAGCTTTGTTACAGAACATGCAGTTTACTGTTTACAAGCGCTAGGACTTTGGTCACAAGGTATTAAATGTTTGTATACTTCAGAGTAATGCTATTATTTTACAATTGTGTTTGTGGAAGTGTGATAAAGCTGACAAGGCAGCTCTAGTTTATTGTCAAAGGACAGACAGACAGAAGGGCTGAAGTCCAGTCACAGAGCTGCCCCTAGTTATGACCGTGGCTGAACTGCTTCACAGTCTTCGCCATATGTTTGCCAGCTGGGATATTAAAGACGGAAACAGAGAGCTCTTATATAGACAAATTTTCTGTAGAGTTTGATGTACATGGTTGTATTCTGGTGAAGAAATGTACTGGTGAGTAAACCAAGGAAGGGAATATGGGTGAGATTCAAAGCCCATTCAAGTTTCCAAAATTAACTTTTGAGGTTTTCAGAGGAGATGTTAAATTTCTAATGGATAACGGTACTGTATAAACCAAACAATACTCTTCTCATCCTCAGAAAGTCTCAAAAAGACATGGAGACAAAACCAGAGGAGAATACGTTCTATTTTACCATCACGCAAATGCATGTATAGCAGATAAACATCCTCCCTTTCACGCTGGATCAAGAGCCAAGGGAGACACTGCACACTTGAAGCCATCAACCACTTAAAACTGCTATTGTCAAAGCAATTTTTTACAGCAGACTGATTTGTATGCAGACCATTTTTAATAGCACAGAAAGAGTTTGGGACCATGTGTTAGAGTACACAAGTGATTTCCAAAAGACATTTGAAATGTAAAAATTCTGGAGGCTGCCTCCTTCCTTTCTCCCCTTCCCTGCAACATGCATACACATGCACACACGCACCATCAACTTCCACTGACATTTCTTCATTACTATGAAGAAGCACAGGCTCTCTTGAGGGATTTTGCAAAGCACTGCTCCTCTTTTTAAGTAAGGCTACACACTTACGTCTCTACAAATGATTTCCATAAGTTTATATTCCATCAAAACACATGATTTCAGAACTTAAGGTGTAGAAATAGTGTTAACAAGGTCCTCCTATGAAGATTGTAAGCTCTTTTGAGCGCAATTTTATTCTTTCTGGTGGCTTCTACTTGTCAAATTTGCACAGGGCATTGGGACATCCTTCGGCATCAGAAGATACATCTGGAGAATATAATGTCCTCAAATTCACACTGCTGAACTGAATTTTTTGCTTATTTGATCTAGGAAAAGGACCTTGGCACAAAATTTCCAAATCATGGAATCTGCAGAAGATGGCAGCTTTCTGTAAGAAGACTAATGTTATAAAATAAAATAAAATAAAATAAAATGTTGAAACCATCTCATATGGTCTATAGTCTAATTGTCTAACAACTGTTTTAGAGTTCCATTTAGTCACTAGAATATTTAGGGTCGATAGAGTGATTTGTCTTTTAAGATCCATGCTTCCTTCTTAACTGAGCACTGACTAATATTAACACTGGGTTAGGATTCTAGTGGTGAAAAAGCAAGAATCTCTTTTTTTACTGTAAACTACTAGAACCAAGTACTCTGGCTGTAAGAATGCTCATGGAAAGAGGAACCCAAGAAACCAGACCCTTTGAATTCCATTTCACTGCACTTTCAACACACAGTAACAAAGGTAACAAAAGGATGTTTATTTCCTTTGTACAACAGACAAAGAGGCTGCAGTGGCATTTACTGTTTAGGTTTCAAGATAAGCACATGTGGAGTTTACAATACACCCATGCCAGTGACAAGATAAAATAGAGATCATATGAATCATAGGGTGGGCTGTGCAAAATCTCAATATTGCTGTAAAATGAAGGATGTGGTATTTCAGCCTCCCTATGACAAGTTACTACTTCTACAATCATATAAATTAATAAAACAGAGTTGTTTTGCAATTCTTACTTGTTCAATCTATAGCCACACTTTTAAAAATGTAATTTATAGAAAAAAATCATCTTAGTTTTTTAAGTCATACAGCTGTAGGAAATAAAATTTGAAATTAGTTTTCTGTTTATGTGGTGCTGTGAGACAGCAAAATCTAGTGGGATGAACAGAGGAAGTGAAATTCGAGCTTAGGATTTCTTTCTTGTACACTGACACACAGATTGAACCTCAATGAACTACTAAACACTTTGCCTCAACTTCATCAACTCTGTTGGGAGAATAATGATTGCTTTTAGAAGTACTGCAAAGCCCTGGACTTTGAAGGTGTAAGTGACTGTATTATCACTGTAGTGGACAACATGTCCTGCTCTTACATGACTTCCTGAAGCAGAGTATCAGTCTGAGTGTTGTCAGGCAACACGTCCTCAGGCTCTGTCTTCACATACATTCATGTAAAAAGCGTGTCCCATATGAATATACTGTCCCTTCTGCTTCAATCTTTTGCAGAAAGAAAAGTTGCTGCTGCAGCACCCAATATCCATATGGCCACTCCAACATTCATTCACCCTTCATGACTTCCATTTTGATTTTTCTCCCACCTCCACCACTTAATGGAGAGAAGCACAAATCTCACTCAAATGAAACATATATTTCCAGATAAAGAACCTTAATATTCTCTAGGTGCTCTACCATGTTTCATTAGGAAAAACACCATGAAGTGACCAAACTCTTCACGGCAAATGCAGTCAAATAACCAATATCTCCCCGAGCCTCCATTTGCAAATATGATTTTAATAGTGCTATTAACATTAGCCAAAAGAACTACACTGAAAAAAGTAAATCACTAAGCATACATTTTTTTTTAAAATCCCAGATTTAATATATTTACACATCACTCCCAAATGACTCAGAAAGACCTAGTCCTAGAGAGTGGTCTAGATGGCAAAAATAATTAATAAAAAACTGGAAAGGCAGCTAACATTTCAGACATAAAATCAAGGTACTGGTCTCATTGCTGAAATTTTCCCAGTTAGGCATGATGGTCAGTTCTGTTAGATCATTGCAGAGAAGTACCAGGCCATCAGATGTAATTAAAAACTCTCCAACATTCAGATGCTGCAAACTGAGGTGTTAGCACAGTCTTCTGGAGTTAGAGTAGAGAACCTTGTAAGGTGAAGTGGCTTGCAGTAGCAAGAAAAGAGTTTTAAGTGTCCTTCAGTAAACAAACAGCTGTAATTCTTAAACATGTCTGCACTCTAAGCAATTTCTGTCATGTCTGAGGAAAAGAAGCTTCTCAGCAGTCCTTGTCTCTGTCTTCCTGATTGTAGCATCTTAAAAATATTTCTCTCTTCCCTCTGAATGTTGCTTTTCCTATGCTTATCTTCATATAAATGAACTGCATTGTCTACTTTATAGGTTTTAAGGATGTAAACCCATGTAATCAAAAGGCAGTGATTCCAAAAAATCTCACACACATAAAATAGTAAAGCTTGTCTTGAAGTAATGACTTTAGCAAAAAGCCAAACACAAAATCAAAAATCCATCGGGCTCAATGTCAAACTGCTGACTTGTCTACATCAAATCCAATTTTACCGTGTTTATCCCAACTATGTATTATCAAATCTTGAATCAACATGTTTATTCCTGCTTTCCAATTTATAGCCCAGTCTTCACTTAAGATTGTTTCACCACATCTGGTACTCTAAGGGTAGATTTTAAGCAGTAAGCATTCCACATAGGGGGAAGAGAAGGGTATTTGCCTATAGATTGAAGCTCCGTGGTCCAGCTGAGTTCTCTGACCACACAGAAGAATGAGATATAGATGCTGACGGTTTCCTTTCCCTTCCTCCTATCAGTGATTTCCATCATGGAAAGCTGGGGCTGTGTACAAGGTGGTTCTGGTGAACACCAGCATGCCCCTCAGCCCAGCCGCTGACTAAATGTACCAGTGCTTCTTCAGCTACCTTAGAGATCATGGCCTGGGTAATATTCCTCTTATACTCCAAATCAATCTCTAAGTAAAGCAAAAACAAGCTTAGGTTCGCTGTCTGCCACAACACATCTGTTTGATAGATTCAGTGACAGGAGTAACTCAAAAAATGTCTTGCTACCACTATTAAAAAATGTACTTTATAATATTCAGCAATGCTATTTTGAATAGATGAAATCTCTTTGGAAACTGAGTTGAGCAAATTCTAATGCTTAAGAGCTCAGTCCTTCATAGTACGTAGGCATGGACTCACATTCAGGTTTTAGGTATGTGCTCCAGCACCGTCCCGGATCAGGCCCTTTCATTCATTGTCGGAAGGAGGATCCGGGAAACTACAGGCCTGTCAGCCTGACCTCGGTGCCGGGGAAGATCATGGAACAGATCATCCTGAGTGCCATCATGCGGCAGGTGCAGGACAACCAGGGGATCAGGCTCAGCCAGCACGCGTTCATGAAGGGCAGGTCCTGCTTCACTAACCTGGTCTCCTTTTATGACAAGGTGACCCGTTTAGTGGATGAGGGGAAGGCTGTGGATGTTGTCTACTTGGACTTCAGCAAGGCCTTTGACACCGTCTCCCATAGCATTCTCCTGCAGAAGCTGGCTGCTCACGGCTTGGACAAGTGCACTCTGCGCTGGGTTAAAAACTGGCTGGATGGCCGAGTCCAGAGAGTGGTGGTGAATGGAGCCAAATCCAGCTGGCGACCGGTCACCAGTGGTGTTCCCCAGGGCTCGGTGTTGGGACCAGTTCTGTTCAACATCTTCATAGATGATCTGGACGAGGGGATTGAATGCACCCTCAGTAAGTTTGCAGATGACACCAAATTGGGTGGGAGTGTCGATCTGCTGGAGGGTAGGAAGGCCCTGCAGAGGGATCTGGACAGGCTGGATTGTTGGGCTGGGGCCAACAATATGACGTTCAACAAGGCCAAATGCCGGGTCCTGCACTTTGGTCGCAACAACCCCAGGCAACGTTACAGGCTTGGGCAGGAGTGGCTGGAGAGCAGCCTGGCGGAAAGGGACCTGGGGGTGTTGGTTGACAGCCGCCTAAACATGAGCCAGCAGTGTGCCCAGGTGGCCAAGAGGGCCAATGGCATCCTGGCTTGGATCAGGAACGGTGTGGCCAGCAGGACCAGGGAGGTGATAATCCCCCTGTATTCTGCACTGGTGAGGCCTCACCTCGAGTACTGTGTTCAGTTTTGGGCCCCTCACTTCAAGAAGGATGTTGAGGTGCTGGAGCGTGTCCAGAGAAGGGCAACGAGGATGGTGAAGGGTCTGGAGAACAGGCCCTACGAGGAGCAGCTGAGGGAGCTGGGGTTGTTTAGTTTGGAAAAGAGGAGACTGAGGGGAGACCTTATTGCTCTCTACAACTACCTGAAAGGAGGTTGCAGTGAGGTGGGGGTTGGTCTCTTCTCCCCAGTAACAGGCGACAGAACTCGAGGTAATGGCCTCAAGCTGCGCCAGGGAAAATTTAGGTTGGATATTAGAAAGAATTTATTTACTGAAAGAGTCATCAAGCACTGGAACAGTCTACCCAGAGAGGTGGTTGAGTCCCCATCTCTTGAGGTGTTTAAAAGACGGGTAGATGCAGTGCTTGAGGATATGGTCTAAGGGTAGACTTGGTGGCAGTGGGTTAGTGGTTGGACCAGATGATCTTAGGGGTCATTTCCAGCCTTAAAATTCTATGATTCTATGATTCCTCATTTAGGACACAATTTGAAAATATGTGCCACCATGCGGTGTTATATAATTCATTTCTATTTGAGAAGGATAAACCAAGAGAAGGTCATTGCCAGTAAAAAGCAACTAGAAAGGAATAGAACAGCCTTTGTATTATCCTGTCCTGTAAATTTTATGTTTTAGACTGAAATATACTTGTTCTTATGACATGTTTTGGCATATTCCTTTGGTCTCTTTTGATATGACTGGTCCAATCCTATGCAGAAGTTCATATGGAATACATATGTAAATCACTTGATTTGTATTTATTTTTTTATTTTAAAAAATCAGGGAAGAAAGTATGAAAAGAATAATGTGCTGAGAGCAGGACCTGGAAGAAACATATGGGTCAGTCATGTTCCACTTTCAGTAACAGAAGAAAAGCAAGTGACTGTGAGTGGTGTAATGCAAAAATTAACTCTTTCTCTCTCGGAAACCAGCGAAATAAGTTACATGGCCTCTGATCTGTTCAAGCTCCATTTTTGTTTACCCATTTTTTTGCATCTTAGTGTTCAGGTAAGTTTCCAAGAAACCTTCCTGCACTTTTGCTCAAAGTGACATATTTTACAAATCAACAGCAATGACAAAAAAATCCTCCAGTAAGGGATGTGAGTACAAGTTCCACCACGTGCTTGCACAGAACCCCAAGACTATTTTAAAGATAATTCATCATCCTTTTGATCCTGGCTGTACCAGAGGCATCATTATCCTAAAGCATAGGAATGCAAAGGAAGTTCTCTGCAATTAGCTGGTATGGCTACTACTCAGAGCAGCAAACTGATCCCCCACAGATCAGAAACAAACATCGGGAATGTAAGTCAGAGCAAGAGTAAGTCAGCAGCTCGTAGGTACCAGTTTCAAGGCATAAAGTCATATGCGGTGGGAGCCAGCAGAGGGTGCTTCCTTTTTAGGGTTGGAATAGAAGTGAATCTCAGGCAGGGAGCAAGAAAATGCCAAACCTCTGCAGATTTTTTCATCTGCCAAAATGTTTGCCCCCTCCTTCAGATGCACTTCATTTCTTCCTGAGACGTGGAGGTTTCAAACGTAAGGCAGCTGCAAAGTAGTAAAGCGTATGCGTATGTTAAAATACATCCCCTTTCCCAAATCCCTGCTCGTTGCTCATAAGGTAAAGATTACATAGTTTGCATGTAACTTTTATTTTTCCTTTTTTAAAGGGAACAATTTCCCTTGCTTAATTCCAGGTAGGCTTCACCTAGGAGATGTTTTCACTGCAGCAGCTCTCCCGCTCTGTGAAGCTGTATGAAGTGTCACTGACATTCTTTAAACTGCTGTTTGCCTTTGAACAGTTTTTTTCAGATTTCCTCAGGAATTCTTTATAATGAATGTAACATTTTACTGACTCTATATCACCACTAGGGATGCTTAGACCAGATGACTGAGTAAACCCACCAGCAAAAAATCCCCATAGCGATTAGGTTTGCAAAATAGCCTATTGTCTAGTCCATGGTGAGCTGTGTAGATAAATACGATGACCTTAGATTTTCCAGTATGTGCCACTATTAACCTAGAATTCCTTCCCTAGGGAAAAATCAATATCTTTAGTTTAAAACAAAACAAAACAAAAAAAAAAAAAAAACAAAAAAAAAAAAGCAGTCTAAGTGGAAATTTGTAAAAGCAGCTTTTATTTAGCAGCCTAAGACAAAATTTAGCTCGCAGTGCTGGTCCTGTTAGCCAGACTCCTAGCTCTGAGAGCCATATGCTGATGTGAATCACAGCCCTCAGAAAAGCAAACCACGAGCACTAGGAAGGATTAGAGGTCTGAGCCATCAAGCTAGCTTCAATGTTTTTCTTTCACCATTATTTTTTTATTTTTGATAGCACGCTCAAATTAAGTACTCGGAAGATTACATTTCACTAAATTTTTTGCTAGCAAACAGATTCCGCAGTCAAACCGGTCTTTCCTGCAAGAATATTCATCTTGAAAAGGTAGCATGTTTCTTTGGACAGCAGCCATTCCTGGCAGCAGATCTCAGCACTCAGTAGGAAACCCATGTCTTTGAGTTCTGAACTAGCCCATACTGGAATTAAAACACAACACTAGCAGTCAGAGTCAGTTGTTCTTGGTGGGTAAGTGTTTTATAACTGCATGGGGATATAAGAGCAGAGCTTCGAGTTTAAAACTTTNTTTTAGAAAATGCTGTGATTAACTGCATGACTTCACTTATTGTTAAGGTAACAGATGGAAGTGCCACAGTGAAATATTTCCTTTTTATTTACAAACAATAGAAAGTCTTTCTGCTGATAGGAATTAAAACATTACAGAAGCATTGGTTCCACAAGCTTAAATTCTTTCATGCTACCACATGCATTTTTCATGGAAAGTCAACATTTTTAACATTTTTGCACTGTCTGAATTTATCATCCATAACTTTTTTGTGATTCCTGTTCAAATGAGTTTGCTTCTTTAGAAAGAATTATGTACCTACAGTATAATGAGCTAATTAACTAAAGAACAAAAGGTGTCTTCTGTTATATGTGAGACATAACTAACTCCTAGACAGAGGTAACACATTCCTTATTTTTAAAGGCAATCTGTATTGCCTATTTTGATGTCAGATGCCCTGTATCATTTTGTACAGTGCCACAAAAGGACAGATAAAACATTAAAATGAAAATTGTCTTTAGAACCCCCCCATGCTCCACATCTTACCACCAGTATTTTGAATTTTGAGAGTTTGTAAAAGATGTGTACTTTGATCAGTTGTAGGGTTTCTAAGAAAAAATAATCACTTTTATGCTCTTTGACTGGCAATAGCACTAAGCAATGGACAAAACTGACAGAAAGTGACAGAAGCTGTGTAAACAAAATAAGGCAGGGGTTTTATTAAATATTAATTCTATTAATTCACAGCAAAAATCTTTGTTTATAATGGTATATTAAAAATATATATTCTTTATTTTAAAGCATTTCTCCACAGACACAGTACAACTTGTCAATGCCTGTAAAGATCTCTTAGCTTGCTAGAAATGCCTCAAGCACAAAGAGCAATAAAATATTTTTAACACCGTGGACTTGGATCTCACCACATTTAACAAAATATATTAAAATAATGATTTATAACATGAGTACAAGTGAATGGTAAAGAATAAATTTACTTTTAACCAGCAGTAATTGTCATCACATCATCAAAAGACCTCAAAAGAATTCAAAACACCGTGCAATGAAACCTGCCGGATTCTGTGAGCTGTTGTAAGGAAGCACTACCCATGTCCAGCGCCCACAAGCAGGTGTGTGGAAACAGAAGGATGCTGGAAATGTTCTTCTGCATGCTCACAAAAGAAAAGAGCTCCTACTCCAGGGTTCCTAATGGAATCACAACAATAATTGCACTGTTGGTGTAAAAGTTATGTGGATTAGAGGTGAAGATCTAACAGATACCACTCTAGCTGTGGCTTTCTGGATCCCTTGTACACTCTGTGTAAGGCTTAGGGCTCCTCTTCTGTGCTCTGGGTCAGCTTGGCCCAGAGGACTGTGAACCATGGCACTGAAAAGTTAGTAAGTATTAGACTGTAACTGTTTTGTTCTCTTCTAGGTGTCTTCAGAAATCAGTAAAATAAGTAAGCTTTCTACTTTAGGGAGACTCATCTTTAGACACGTATTTCTATTAAATCTAATTTCTATACCTATATCAAACACCTAAACAGATCCTACATATTCAACAGGATACCGTCCTTGTGGGATAGACTTTATGCTATCCTTAATAAAAGCTCACAGCTTGTGTGCTCCTGCCTATCTTGTGGTAGCAAAGGGGTTGGACACCTCTTACACATAATTTCATAGTAATTTCTCTTTTTAAAAGTGTTCTGCAAAAGTGATCTGAGCAGCGTGCACAGAGGTATTTAATTATCAGCTATATAATGGGCATATACAATCAGAGTTAAAAAAATGCCTGCACATGCTGTTGTATAAAGGCAGATATCCACCATTTTCATTTCTGTTTGAATGGAAGCTAAAATGGTGATTAAAACATATCATTAGAACTGAGGAAGAGTGTCCTATCATCATTAATAATAGCTTGCCTTCTCTGTGGACACTCAGAAACTTGGGCCAATATGAGTGCACACACAGTGAAACAGAAACTCCCTTCCCACTGGCATCTGAGTCTCACAAAAGTTCTTATCCAAAGGTCAGCTGCCAATCGTTATGTACATATATACACACATGGTTCCTTGGTGGGAATAAATTCCAAGTTAGTTGGCTACAAGAGCATATAGATACCACTACTTGAGGTAAAGAAGAATAAATCTTTTTTATTTGTTCTTTTGTCCTTCCTAGAAAATGGGATGCCCATATATCCTCATCTGCTGTTTGGCCCAACAATAAATAATGGCACATAGAAGATGGAGATAAAATTCATTACAATATCTAAAAATCATTAAAATGCCTCTGCACAGTGGTCACCCACCTCCTTTATACCTTGACCTTCAGGCCTTTGAATAGCTCTTACCATCAAGTAAAGGAGGTTTTGAGGACTATCCTCAAAGCTATGAATCAATCTTACCCCAAAATCACCATCAACCTCTTTATCTTTATGAAATCAGCTACAGAAGATCTTATTTAGCTGAGATAAGTTACGCAAATTTGAGCTGTCACTCCTTGTAAAGAAAAGCAATAAAGTGAGAGCTTCATGACAATCTCTCGCTAAACTGGAACTACTCTGGTATTGAAAGGACAAGCCATACCAGCCTTCAGGACAGCTATGAACATCCCAAAGACTGAAGAAACAAGTAAAGTGTATCTGCATGGAATCCAAAGCTGTTCTTTACGATGATTTCCCTTAAAAATATGATTCTCTGTATTTGAAAATGTATTGGTAAATTTACAAATATTCTCTAATTGCAAGTCAGAAGCTGTTTCCTTTTCTGAAATAAACTATAAAAGCCTTTATCAGTGATAACTTACAGAGATTTTTCCATNGGGGGGGGGGGAGGATAGAAGAGCAAAAGATTGTTCTGTTTCCTTCCTTCTTCAGAGACAGAGCACGCTGGTTTGGGAGTGCTTGTAGAAAGTGATATCTGTTCTTGGCAAAAGAAAGGAAAAACATTCCATAGTTGTAGAAGAACTAATAGTTTGTCAATATCTTTCCCTTATGCCTTCATCAAACTCTTAGTGATTTTTGCAGGAGACTGCTGACAGTAAAACAGAAAACAACTACTCCCTTGAATCAGCTGAAAGTACCAAAACTGGTTTCACTCAATAAATTTGCCATTCTTGTCTGTGTTCTCAGTGGAATTTTTTTCCTGTTGCACAGTCAATGTAAAAATACAGAATAAGCAAAACTCGGTAATTTCTTACAAATCATCAGAGTAATAACTAACCCAATTAATAATTTTCCAACTGCACTAATAAGCGTGTCATTGAAAAGGTTAACACTTCTTTCACTTGAGTAGATTAGAAACAGCTATACTATAGTCACTCAACAGAAATATCATTTAAGAAGACAATCAGAATCATAAACTTCAACAATACTTATTAAAAACCTGTCATTATTTGCACTGACATGTACTTCTATTTAAGATATATGAAAGTGGACATTTTTACAAGCAAAATGATCTGAAAAATTAACATAATTGTTCATTCTCAGGGAAGATAAATAGCCGATAGCTTGTTAAATTTACTGCAGATTTTCAATATATAAAGATTTTTGGTTAAGGGATAAGGTAAAAGTCTTTGAATCATGGTATAACTTAATAAGACAACATTTTTTTACCCATAACAATATTAAATTCATCTAATAACATATCAGCAGCAGCATTGTATACTTCAGCAATTGATCACAGATTGCTGATTTTAATGATCAGCAATGATTCTAACCCATTTAAAGAATTGCTTAGTAGTAGATATAACAGAAGTTTAATCCATGTTGCAACTACTTGAAAAATAAACCCAACAGTACTATAATTTGATATGACAGTCAGGACTGCAAGTGTAAGATCATTAACACTTCACAGGTTATACCCTGAAGTAAATCTTACAAGAAGTTCACATAAATAAGGACAGATTTACACAATTATGTAGTTATGAGTATCACTGCATTTCTAACCATAAGTGAATTCTTTGCAATTTGCTATTCATTTGACTTTGATATGCATAAAAACCCGCAATCCAACAGAAAACAAGTCAACTCATTTTTCCTTTTTTCTTATTTGGTTTCAGGACATTTATATATCAGGTAGAGGTATGAGAACCCAGACGGTTTCATCTAAGAGAATTTTTGCTTGTGAAAGAATTCAGAAAAGTTTCATTTGTTCCACTTAGGTTTGCATTTTTGCCTATTGTTTGACTGGAATGCTGGAGAAGGCATAAGGAGTTAAAGAAAAGTTAAATTTGGCAAATAGAAGACTCCTCTCTGGAAAAAAAAAAAAAAAAGAAATTAAATAGACAGTGCTGAGAATAATGATAACAGGGAAAAAAAAAGAAAAGGAAGAAAAAGGATAAGCCCTATGGTGACAACATCAATATTTTTGAACCCTTTCAGAATTAAAAAAAAAAAAAAGCAAAGACAAGGGAACTCTACTTTTTAAGGGATCTCTTCATTGGTATTTGAAAGTGAACAACTCAAAAGTGATACTGCAGCACACCATGCTCTGATCAAACACATCAGCTTATAAAATTTCTCACCTCTGTGGAGCCACTGATGACGTTTGGTTTTTATCTAATAGGGAGCAAAGGGGAATTGGGGAGGTATTATTTCAGGAGATTATGAAAATCTCTCACATTAAAGACCCATACGCTTGAAAAACATAGAGTTTTTGTTCTTTTTAAGAACCTAGCAGGTTTACATTTTTGTAGACAAATAATTTTTAGATTGCAATAAACAATATATCTGTCAGTCAATCTGTACTGTTAGGTGCATATATACTCACAGATGATTAATGTAACTGTTAGTTTAGAGGTTATCTGACAATGTCACTGTCCTATGAAATTACACCCTAAAATGAAAAAAAATGTAACTAAAATAAATTTAAAGGAAGAAAGAAAAAAAATTAAATGACCATTTGGTAACATCAGTTCCACTGGTTAGTGATAACCAAGTTAAATCTTGGGTAAGTAGGCTGGTCCTTGTGCCAGATTTTAAAATGTGACTGGGGAAATACTTACATAAACCCCTATGTGTTTATATAAGTAAGAAATTTGCTTTTGTTTGTGAAAGTAGAAAAAAAATTTCAACATTTTGCAACATTGCTGAAATAAATTATTTTGCAGTCTTTTGTACAAAATACAAGTAACTTCTTTTCAAAGAATGTCTCTCTGAATAATTTTTTTAATCAAATGTGGAGATTAGGTCAGACATTGTGCAACACTCAACGCACTGAAAATGACAGGGCATTTTTTACTACTAAGTGGTAATTGAGACCCTCCAGACATAAACCGTGTCCTTCAGTAATCTCAGTGAGCTTCAGGACCACCTGCATGTTTACCAGTATGGCACAGAGGTACTTTTAACAGTGGGTATCACCACTCCATTTTACAGACACCACAAGCAAGTTTACCTTCTTATACTTCCTTCTCATTAACCATCCTCACTGATGAACATACTTATTCACTCTGGAAAATATCTGCTGAGTCAATTTTAAGGCTTAAGTAGACATGTCTCTCTTAAAATGTAGGAATCTTGCACTTTGCAGAAGTTTAGAAAAAAGTGCAAAATTCTGAAGAGTGTTGAGCATATGATGATGATAATAGAGGCATTTTATTACTTCACTGAAATTACTCAGTATTTTATAATATTAGATTCTTTAAGTTTGTTCCTTTTCCTAACATTATTACTTGCAGTCAGTTGAATTGTTTTTCCAATACTTCTTCCCTTTATAATAAAGTTTTCTAGTTCCAGAAAATAGATCTACAAATCTTTGAATAAACTTTATACCCATGTAAAGGAGAAGGTTGAAACCACCAAATTTTAAATGATCAACATTTGAAGTGTTTGAAATCACTGCATTATTTCTATTTTTAAAAGTTCATAGTACTGTTGACTTGGTCATGCTTAGACATTGAGAACTAGTAGATTTCATCTCATTTTTTTTTCTAAATACAAACATGTAAATAATATTTTGCGTAACTGTTTTAATATTTGTGTTTATCACCAGTCTGAAGTATTTCAGCTTGCCACTTTTAACACACTTCTTTTCAGCAAAATATTAAAGGAAGATCCCTTGCAATACATGTTTGGTTAGCACGTCTCTGCTTGGACACTACATTCTTCAAGAAACTCCAAATTAGTAACCCTAATTATAAAGATCATATGCCACAAACATTAATTTCACAGATGAAAAATTACCTTTCTTTTTGCAGTAGTCTTGTTTAAATCCACCTGAACATGTACAGTAAGTTATTTGATCAATATTGCAAGATTTTTTAAAAATGCTTTCTACTGTCCAAGAAATTTTTATTTATGAGAATTGAAAGTTATTTATTTTTATACTCTGCTTTCAGACAGCTCACATTTAGTGCAATTTGGTACAGTACACGAAACTATTTAAATATTGCTTTCAACTTTTTGGAGCCTTTTGTTTTACCAGACTTCTGTGTTACTTCACTATGCAATTTACTGAAGGCTAGTAATTATTAGGATATGTGGTAGGCGTTTATCACCAGTAACATCACACAACCCACTCTATGATCGAGATACAATAGGGCAAATGGTACAATTAAAGGCACATTCTTTGGTGCATAACAATAGAAGCCTTGTGACATGGCAAGATTAAGAAAAGACTCAAACATCTTTAAAACTACTCATTACCACCAGTTAAAATGTGCATGTCTGACCTTTATGGTAATCAGTAGTACTCTACTTGTGCACTATAGAGCTAAATAAGCTTTATTTTAGACACACAGAATTCTTTGCAGTGACCTGCAGTTAACTTGGCTGATCTCGGAGCTGACGCTTACAATGAATCAACCCATCAGTGGTCATAATGGTAGGCCATCATCTTTATCAACCAGTTTATGATGACAGGCAGAAAACAGTACTGTAGATTTTCCTGCCAAGTGGAGTAGTATTTAAATGTTGATTGCTACATACATCAGATTAACAAGGTTGCAAAGTTGCCGAGAATCCCATTCCCTGAGGTGCAGATTCACCCTGTGGTGCTATTATACCATAAGGTATATCAAAGATAATTGCTTAGTTTATTATCCTGTTGTCTTTTATGTCAGCCCTTAATTGTGAATTCAGAAGCCTCTTGATATCCCAGTTCCTTATGGACCTGTTATTAACCCCATTCATTTTAATTAGGATTTATTACTATTTTTATTATTAAAGTGTGGAAATTTAAAAAATACACGTTTCTGAATAATACACAATTCCTTCGTATGGCTTCAGTAAAGGAGAGATTGATGGAGTCTTCAGTCAGCATTGTAAATACAGGTCTCTCAAGCTACTTTTCCATCCTTTCACAAAATGTGGCATATCAAGGTTCAGAATTTTTTACCAAGAGTTAATTTAATATTCAGTTGAAGAGCACGTCAACATACAATGATTGCTTTGCTTAAAACCAGATTATTATAGTTCTGTATGATTTTATAGAACCATCCCAACAGGAAAATGCACAGTGTCTATGTCACAGCTATTATCTTCCCCGCAGTCCTGAAGTATGGTGGTCAAGCTTTCACAGTTCTTGCACTGCTCTTGGGGAGAACAATTTAAGGACATTCCTGTAAAATACCACATGAAGCCTACAGAACCTAGAAACAGTTAAAAATCTATGGCCTGGCTAGTACAGATAAGTAGTCATTCATAATTCCTGCTAATGTATACAATATTAATCTGTATGTACCTAGAAAATCTGACTACTTCCTATACTTCAAAGTCATTGCCTTTGCTACGAGACCTAGAAAGTGCTTCAGGATTCATTATGACATGTGGAATATATAAGCAATAAGGCATGACAGGGAGTGTGGTTATCATAAGATAATCACACCCCTGGGTCATTACAAAGCATGAGGTGCAGCCGAGCACCTCTCATTCCCCCTGGGGTGTGATTATATCATGATAAGCACACTTCATGCAGTTACCTTATTGCTTTTATAAAAAGTCTTTGTTGGGAAGAAAAACTGTATTTTTTACTTAAAGATGATAAAGTTGGCAGTTTACAATGTTGAGCAGTACTTTCTGCTAAGCTCAGTGGTTTATATGTATTATTCTACTCCTTTAAAATGTGCATCTGCCAAAGCTGATCTGAACTCATCAATCAAAGGGGGCTTCCATAATTCAGCATGTGTTCGAATGATCCAGCTGGAAAAGAACATATGCATGTCCCAGAAAATCTCATAGCCATTGACTGCTCACTGGACACCTATTTCTTTTCTTGAAAAACGAAACAAAAACCAACAAAAAGAAGAAAATAAAAAAAAAAGACAACAAGAAGTTAATTTGCTTAACTAAAAGTTAAATGACACTTTACACAGATACATTTCATGTAAAAGGTAGGCTTCAGTAGAGATTCCAACCTGCAAAACAAGAAGTTTTTAACTTGCTTTTGCCCGTGGTAGATGTTCTCCCACAAATTAAGGGTGACAACTTAATTTAGGGTCCTAGATAAACTACAAAATCCCACTGCTGTCATTCAGATTGTAGCCTAAGGGGTCTAATGTGATCTTTTGGATTTACAAACACCTGCCTTGGATTATGCCATATGTCTTCTTAGTGGCTCCAGGGGTATATGCTCTGTCCAGTATTCGGCTCATTTTGTGTGTTAAGAATGCATAACTGCACACAGGATATGAAGGTTTGCATCCATTTACAATTTATCAAGTGTGATGGCCATGTTCTGATTTCAGAGGCATTCAATGGTCTGGAAAGGGACTTATGTATGGGCTGAATTTGTCCCTGGGCCATTTAGGAATATAGGTAACACTTTTCACCTAACATGAGCTAGTCACAAATTCAACTGTTTAATTTAAATAGGTCCTTGTCACCGTATCTTCCAGATTTAAGAGGCAGGGTTAGGAACACTGTCAGTATCCTGGATGAAAAGGAAAAAATTCTACTAGCCTTCTGTCTTCTAACATTTGGTTTGACACAGTGCTCCCACTACACAAAGGTGCATAAATTCTTGCTCCTTCCAACAACAGTNTTACAATTTTAATATAAATTATTTTATAGAAAAATAGATATGTAAACCAAATTACAGCAAAAATATTCCCCCAAAAGGGAAATATAACAAAATACATATTTCTGATTCATTTCCTTAGAATTCTACAGATTTCTGACAAACAAAGAACCCGGCCTTTCAAATAACAGTGATACTAATTAGAAGTTAATTTAATAATAATAATTTAAATCACTTGAGAATTATCAAGTAAGGATGTAACAATTATATTAAGCTAGTAATATTTTTGCTAATTTAGCATTTTTCAGATAATGCATTTTTATATAATAATTTGTTATTTCAAGTGATTCACAAATAACTTGGGAAATGGATTCCTTATCTTGAGGAGACAGTGAAAGTGAGAGTTGTGGCAACTCCCTTAAAATTAGATGGAAACAGCAGATATTAATGCAGTAAAGAAGTAAACTCTATCTCCTTTGTTCTTGAAGCTTTTATTTGAAAATTTGCAGCTAGCAAAATTACTATCCAATGGTTTCGAAAAGCATTCTTAATATTTTATAACTCTAGATGTACTTACATACAGATATAGACCCCTGCCAATGTGTCTGTGTTCAGAAAAAACAATTTTGCTGACAAACTTTTAACTCCAAATTTTAATGTGAATCCTTCATTTATTAAACGTGAGCCCAAATATGCATGGAATGCCAAGCTGAACCAGGCTAATGTGGAGCAATACCATTTAGGGGGTTTTCAGTTTATTTGAAGCTATAAAAAAAGGTGACATGATGTGTGTGTATGCAGAGTCAACCTTAATCCTGTCTAATTTGAGAGTATTTTACTTATGGCTTATCATTCTTTTAATATAAAGCTACTGTGCATGGTGTAAGTATATCTTGGTTCCACACCACAGTTAATTATTCATAACAATATCATGAAGCTCTTGTTGATGAATTACAGGACAGAAAGAATTGTATGGAGGAGGAAAATCAGGAAGCTGGAATTTGGAAAGAAATATGGTTTCTGTTAATGGAGTACTACATAAAATAAATGTAGTACAAGTAAAATTTATTTATTAATGCACTTCTACATATTCAATTTGTTCAAGTCTTGATCTGCACTGTGGACCTTCCATAGAGGGATGAAAACACTGGTGGTGTTATGAAGCACAGATCTAGGTACACGTGAGTAACTATCAATGGATATAGATGATACCAACTTGGAAATGCTGGACATTACAATGCATTTGCCCAAAAGATTTCCACTTTCTGAATAAAAGCATCAATGGTTATTTGCATATTTAAAATCTGCTCATTCTCTGGCCTGGTAACCATGGCTACACTTGCCCCGATTGTCTCCCCTCCTCTGCAATTGGAGCCCAGAACAGCAGGAGTAAGTAGGCTTAGAAGTGGCTAGTAATGGCTAACAAGGGCAGCCTCACTCCAAGGAGTCTAGGGAAGGCTTGTCAGCTAGAAAGAATTTCTCAGGAACACAGGAAATAACTTACTAGATTAATAGTTTGGTGAACACTTCCCTTCATTTACTACAGCAAATGCTACCTGACACTAGTGAGCACTACATGCTTCCTCTACTCCGCTTTAGTAGAAAGGAGACCACCTGTCCCCAGGAAAATGGCCTCTCTGTTCCCAATGGTTGACGAATACAAATTCTGAACCTGAAGGATTTGTATCCTTTCCAAGACTGAATTTTTCTGATGTATGGTGGTTTTTTATTTCTTTCAGGATGAACTCGTATAAGTCTGGATACCTTTGTTATTCATATAGATTTCCATTCCTTACTGGAATTCAGTTGAACTTATGACCTCCCTGACATGAAGGGGTAAAATCAGTTCTTCAGTTCAATCTGCGTGTGAAGACATATTTCTGTTTACCAGATTTGAATACATTGCCATTTGGTGTTATGTATCTTTCTGCTTTGCAAGAAAAGAATAGACCATCCTCATCTACCTTTGCTGTTTTATCTGACTCTCAATTGCTCTTTATTATTCTCTTCTCTAAAGCAAATAACACTGAACTGACACTGCACAGTTTGAAGATGCTGCTCTTGTTTCCTGGGGTCTTTTCCCCAATCTCTCAAAGGTGAACAATGACCTTACACAGCAATTTAGATGAAGTAATATCTTTATTACATCATTCCACTAGAAAGGTTTCTATTTCTTCTCCATCGTGTTAACATGAGAACATTTGCTTCACCTTGTAACAGAGATCAGATTTTAAATGAGTAGATAGCTACCATAAGCTGTCAATAAAGTTTTCAAGGTTTCTGAAAATTCTGAAATTATAATGTTTATTAAATTTCGTTTGCCACACTGTTTTCTATCACCTATTTTAAATGGCTTCTCTTGAAAGTCTCACAGGCTTTACTAATTTTCTGCAAAGTTTGCTTCCTTGTTTTACACTACCCCTAAGGCTACGTCCTGATTCTATAACAATCTTCTGTTCATTTATAATATATTTGTAATGTAATTTATTAATAACTATATTACATAATACAGGACCACAGATTAATCCATGAATCCATTGCTAGCCTTTCTTATGTTACAAATAATTTCTTCCTATTCCTTTCTCTTGTCTTGTAGATATTTTTACTAAACCAGTTCTTGTCTGTCATCCAACAACTACTTAGAGACTCTAATAACCTACCTCAAGGAAGGCTTGTAAAAGCCTTTTAAAATACAAAATTCAGCATATAAAAACCTGTCCTCATTTTGAAATATCTTCAAGTATTTCTTACAAATTAGTGAAATAGTTTTGCTTTGTAAAGCTTGATCTACTAGAACCCATTCACTATCTTCCAGTGACTTCTTTACTCTTTTCTAAATTAGTTCAATTAGATCAATGCAGCTTTTACTGACTGTGGTGGGTTTGCAATGTGGTTTCTTTAAGAAGCGGCTAGAAAGTTTCTTAAGAGTCCAACAAAGCAAATCCCAGCTGGGCTCCAAACTCCCAAACCCTGTTGCTGACAAGGCCGTCTGGGCCAATCAACGCCGGTCACAGACCCTCTGGAAATCACATTTTAGAGACAGAAAAATGCAAACAGCCACATTTTGCCACCAGAGAAGGGAGTGAGAAGATGTCAGAAACTTTGCAGACACCAAGGTCAGTGAAGGAGGGGAGGAGGAAGCACTGAGAGAAGATTCCCTGCAGCCTGTGGAGAATACCATGGTGAAGCAGGTGTGTGTCCTGTCCGCCCCCTCAGCCCATGGAGGACAAAGAGACCCCACTTGTAGCCCATGGAGTGGTACCTGGGCCAGGCAGGAGCCCACCATGGAGCAGGTGAAGGAATATGAAAGAATCTGTGACCTACATTGGAGCAAGCCCCTGGCAGCACCTGCAGCCCATGGAGAGAGAGATAAGACTGAGAGAGAGACGGAGGCCAACACTGGAGCAGGTTTGCTGGGAGTGCTTGTGACTCTGTGAGGGACCAGGCTGTGGCCAGAAGTCTGGGACAGAGACTGAGAGACATTTTATAAGTTTATACTAGTGACCCACCCTGGGGCAATTGGTGAAGAGCTGGGACCCTGAGGGAGAGGGCTCATGTGGAGAAGGTCATGGAGGACTGTCTCCTGTGGGTGGCACCTCACACTGATGCAGTGAAAGAGTGTGAGAAATGCCTTGACCCTCCCCCCCACCCCCCAAGAAGAACAACTCATGAGGAACTGACCAATGACTGAAGCCTGTTTTCCCTCTGTGTGCATTGTAATAAATCAGTTTTCTTGCCTTTCCTCTGTGTTGAGTCTGTTTTGCCTGTGTCACTAATTGCAGAATGATATCTCCCTGGCCTTATCTCAACTCCAAAGCCTCTCAACATGTATTTTCTCCCCTGTCCAGCTAAGAGGGGAGTGACAGAGCAGCTTTAGTGGGAGTCTGGCCTCCAACCAGGGTCAAAACACTACGCTGACTTTTAACTCTCTTTCTAAACAAAACTTATGTTTATCAGATATATAAAATTTTCCAAATTTTAGTCCTATAACTGTTTCCTAATGAGAATAAGAGACAATGTATTTGCTAGCCATTTGGGAAGTTCAAGTTTGAACCATGTCCAACTTTAAAGCATTTCTCCAAACACAGGGCATGGCATTCTCACATATTCTGGGCCAACTTCATGTCTACAAGATATTTACAGTCATTACTGTAAAGAGAGACAACTGGTTCTACATAAGGAACAAAAGTAGTTGCATAAAATTATTAGATCAACTAAATATACCTAGTAAACAATTATCAGATTTATGAACTAAGAAACAATTAAATAATAAACCTGTAAATGAAATAGTTTTAGTAGCATGAATAAAAACTGTGAGGTCAGAGCCCACTGTTGCACACTATTACACCTAAGTACAGAGTCCAGAGTCACTCTGCCTTGATAGCAATGTCTGGGAGAGTAAAATTAACTTTTTCTTTCCCTCCCAGACACAGTGTTACTGACATATAAAATATATTCATATTTGAGCAGAATTGTAATTAGGATAAATATTNACGGGGAAGACAGAGATTTGTACGTAGATAATGCATTGTTGTTTCAGTCTTCTCATGCCATATTTTTAGAGATTAAACAAATAAGGAAGATGTACTGAGGTAGGCAATATCAAAACAGCTTCACTTGAGCTGAGTTGTTAAGAGAGCCTTTCAGAAAATGGAAGTGGTAAAGCAAATAGTTACACCTCAGGAGTGATGCAGTATTGCAATCTATCGATAATGATGTAATTAGGCTCAGCAGAAACAAATTTGTACTTTTTACTGAGATCTGGTCCATATAGAACATCTAGGCTGATTATAGGGGATGATGTGGAAAACACAAAGAGGCCATGAGAGATCCTGTAAAGCTGGGGCTAATTTGATATATCTTGCTTTAGTTTCAAAAACGGAGCCCTATTTCTCCAACTCAATTCTGTCTCACTCTGGCATTACTTATCCAGTCCAAATTCCTCCTTATACTAATAACATCTTCACCTAAATATGCAGCAAATGTTTAGTAAACAAGGGAAGATTATTTTGTTTTCTAAATGTAGACATATTAGCAAAAACATATACCTGTGCTTTACCATGTCCCTAATTATAAAATCTGAATAATGAATTATATATAATAAGAATACAAAAGTATTATTAGTCATAATTGTAAAGGCAGAAACCTGAAAAATACAAGGGTATAGATTTCTCTTTTTACAGGGATTTACAGTACTCATCAACTTGTATAGTTCACATTAGCATCCAGTGACATTGCTTTGTCTGTATATATTTCTAGCTGTCAACAGAATGTCCTGAGGCAATCGCATCCTGATTCTATAGCTATCTTCTATTCTTTTATAATACACAAGGGTCTAATTTTCCATCAGCAAAGCATGAAATCATGTAAGAATGCCACATAACCAGCATGAGCAAACAAGTAGCACTTTTTTTACACATAAAAATGCTTCATAAAATAACAAATAAATTAAATGTTCTTAAAGTGCTTGAAAACTGAGACCTTTTTTAGAAATTAAAGTTCTCAGTGCAGAAGTGGCCATACCACACTGTTCCTCTAAACATGTGCTCACCTCTACTTTGTACTACTTTCTGTGGTAAAATAATTTTACTCAGGCTGATGGTGGAGCTCTCTGTCTCCTGGACAAATAATACAGTTGCATACATCAGGGATATTAAATTAATATATTAAACAGCTAGCAAGTTAACAAAAGAAGTGTGCATCAACCTGATGATGTCAGGTTATTGTTCCAGCAGGAGCAGCCTTGCCCTATAGCTGCGCAGGTTCTGGTAAGATGCTTTTAACAGCATTCAGGAGAGCAAAGTGGATTCGGTGACTCCATCACTCATTACTTCCAGCATATTTCTATGGAGGAGACAGAAAAAACACTAAGGCTTTGAAATCAAACTGTGTTTAAATGTACCAAAATACATGTGCAAATACAGCATGCAGACTCCAGTTCCTATCTGGAACACATGTATGGTTCAGCAGCACTGTCTGCCATCACCAATGACCTCCGAAAGCAGCTTGTGTTTGCAGCACACTCAAACCGCAGTCAAGACATATGTCTTCCTTTCTAGAACCACAAAGACAAAGCTCAGTTCAGTCTCAACACATTGACTACAATTACCAGAATCATATTCTTCTTCTTTGCCTCTCATATTTCTACAACTTCAGGGGATTTTTAACACCCTTCTCTACATAATGTGCAGTTTATTTAGCACATGGCTTTCAAATGTCTGGCTGCAAAACAACCTGTTGTAATTTAAGGCAAACATGTTTTGAATAAAGTAGCTGGTGCTTTTAATCTCTATTGCATCTAGCACAAAGGAAGCTTTCAGAAAAATTGGATTTTGCAGGATGAAGAGTACAACATACTCTCTTCTCATGAAAAGAACTGACCTAGAATTTACAGGTACAACTTCCAATAAATTTGCCTTTGTCAGCTCCTCACCATT
Organism: Heliornis fulica; assembly: GCA_013399135.1. Lineage (NCBI taxonomy): Eukaryota > Metazoa > Chordata > Aves > Gruiformes > Heliornithidae > Heliornis > Heliornis fulica. The sequence goes on along the minus strand of VXBZ01002167.1, from coordinate 439,856 downwards.
GTAGCAATACCTTTGAGAAGCGAGCCTGCACATGTCAAAGAGAAAGTCAGTCAACATGCACTTGTTATTCCAATACATTCTCCATTATGGAAACAGTGCCTAAATGTTGTGAAGCCATGACAGAGCCATGACTTTGTTTGCCCCTTAAGTACATCGAGATAGGAGCAAGGATAATTGTTGCCAAAACATAGCAGGTGTGACCTAAGTGCTCAGTGATGACTCACTGCAAGAAAACCGCTTTATGCTTGCAATGTAAAGTCCTGAATACCACCCACCACCACCCCCCTAAGCTGGGACAGCCCCACCCACACTGGAACTCCTGACTATGGGAGGCTGCTGGCCCACAAAGATGCAAGGATCAGTTGCATCTGCAAGGAGTTGGCATCGCCACAAACAAGACTAGATACTTGTTAATCAGAGATGGGTTTTCAGCAAGTTTTCACAGTTACTGGTCTGTGCAAAGGAAAAAGACCATCTGCAACATCTACAAATCTGTCCCTCCAATGTTATTCTCCTTAAAAATGGAATTAAAGAAACAAGTACATAGCAGAAAAATACCTGGACAAATATCATTATGGTCTATGGGTTCCTGACAAGGGAGAGCAAAGGGGTGGGCACCGATCTCCTCTGTTTGGCAACCAGTGATAGAACCTGAGGGAATGGTATTGAAGATGCAACTGGAGAGGTTTAGGTTGGATATCAGGAAGATGCTCTTTACTAAGGGTCATATCAAGTACTGGAACAGGCTCCCCGGGGAAGTGGTCACAGTACCCAGCTTGACTGAGTTCAGGAAGTGTCTGAACGATGCATTCAGTCATAGGGTCTGACTTGTCTGGCCCTGTGTGGACGCATGAGTTCGCCTTGATGATCCTTATGGGTCCCTTCCAACTCAGGGGATTCTATGATTCTATGAAATAAATAGTCAAGCAAATGGCCTGTGCCCCACAAATGATACATTACCGCAAACCAAGACAGACCACAGGCAGTTCAGCTGTGCCTGCCAGAACTGAGGCAGGGGGATGTACATACCTCTGTTTTCACAGTTCTCCATCTGTATTGTCAAACACTTTTCTCTCTCTCTCCCTGCCATACTATAGGAGCTGAAACAGTGAACACTGAAAGGTTCAGCCACTGTATCCATTGTCCACTTACGTGAGGTCTGGATAAAACCTATGAGTGTGCTAAGGAAACACAGTCAGGCTTTAACTTGACATGCTAGGTGTATATATCATGTCAGCAACAACAGCAAATATAGTCTTTCTTCAGTCAGATCAACAAAAAGAAAATCAGAACTTGCAGAAGAACTAAGTTGGAGAAAATAAGACAAAGGCAGTGTGTACACTTACAAAATCCTACCATTTTTCTGTGGTTTTTCAGCCCTTGAATTATTTTCCTTCACTCTTTAGAGTGTGTTTTGGGCCATGTGTAGTCAGAGTATGTTTCTTTCCAGGAGCAAGATTTTAATTAGTCTCTGCCATACCTTCCACATTTAATAAGTAAATCATGATCTTAAAGCTACATAATAAAATTTAACATTTCTCTTTTGATATACATTGTAGATGATGACCTGACTGCATGCAGATTTTCTGATTTATACCACTGTTATGTGGTGGGTTGTTGTCAAACACACATATATGCTCTAAGGCAATGGTCCAAATTGACCTGTTTCTTAGACTTATGTAAAACATATGTTACACTACATATTCTACATATTCTAAACTTTCATATAAAATCTTTTGCATGAAAAGAAAAATATTGTTTCTAGCTTTCATAGTTGTGAAGAAAAACTCCAATTGCTAACAGACTGTAAACTGGTGCAGTGCCTAAGGGTGGAAACAGATGGAAAACTGGGCTCAGGAAGGTGACAACTCTACTTCTCTTATTAAACTGCCTTGATGTTGATATTAAAACCTAATGACGTCTCTTTAAAACTTAACGCTATGTATTTTGGTGAACATTTAAATACGTAAGGAAGAGAGAGTGAGAATTAAGCCCTCATAAGTCATAACAGGAATCAAAGAGGTACAGGCTGAAAAAAGGGGAAAAAAACTAATGTTGCAGAAACACTACTGTTTCTGAAATTAATTTACATAAAACTAAAAGTTAAAAGAATGTAAGAGTAGGAAATACTGCAATGAGGGGAAATGGTAGCCATAAATTTACATCTCAAAGTAAGAAATGTAAAATGAATTAGACAAGCTTATTATTTTGAAACATCTAACTTTATTCATAGATGCTTTTAAAAATATGATCTTAATATCTAAACATTTTTTATTGTATTTGTTGAAATAAGTTATTTCTAACAAATATTTTTAGTAAATGAGCATCTGAAAGATTAGGGTGAATAATCTCAAGCAAAGTTGTCTAATAAACTGTAAAGATAACTTTAGATATATCTGTAGGACTTGCATAGGTTGCAGCTTGGATAAGCTGTTGAGTGACACTGTTAATGCTGAGAAATTACATACAATTGTATGTGTTTTGGATTTTTTTACTCTATCTGGTTATGGTGGTGTCCCAGAGACTGTATGCCCACTAGCAGGTGGACAACACAAGTTCCAGCCTCACTTACCTCAAAGGAACAGAGACTGTGATCCCTGAGGAATCCACTACACTAATTCTCATAGTCCTCAGTAAAAGAAGATTATGGGAAAGTTGCTCTTAACTCAATTAAAACACAGAATATGTGCACCTTTGATTTGACTGTGTAACACCACACGTATCTGTAGAAAACCCACGTAGGAAGGTGTCATTGCTGCATGTGCTGTGTTCTTCTCTGCTGTGTTGTGCCAGCAAGCCCTTACTATCCATTCTTTCACAGTTGTGAAGCTATTGGAAGAATCCCAACTGCTTGTCCCACGTATTCTTGGGGTGAAACTGAAGCGTGGACTGTTTGCTGATGTTGCAAACATCTTGCTGCAACTTGCCGGAACACTGTAGTGTTCCACCAAGACACTAAAGGCCAGCTTTAATGACACATGGTTATTCTGTGTCTCCCCTCTTCCTTCACTGTAACATATCAGATCTTTACCCCTGTTTTAGTATTATTCTTCCTTCACACTTTTCCATACACCCATGTCTGCTGACACACCTCCACACCCATGACAGCCTTTGGACTCCCACAAGAACCACTTGACAGCAGAGAACTAGGGTTACTGATACCAGGTCTCTTCTCACTTCTTTACTTTGCACTCTCTCTCTGTCTTTTTCCTTGGCTGTTGGATACACCCTCCTGGCAGCAAGCCAGCACGATGAGCAGCGATGGAGGGAGACGAGGCTCTTCCCGCTCAATTAACACTGAAAGTGGTCCCTGGTAGGTAGGAGAAACCATAGTAAAATATTATTAGATCCAAGTCCCCATATGTTTCTCTATATATATTACAGATGGATATAATTTGGGCACAGAGGGGTAAAGAATGAGGGGTAGGTGTATAAGTGCAATGCAAAATGCTTGACAGGTAGGAAGGAGTGGGACTGCCTCTCAGAGGACTTCCTCAGCCACCTGCTGTCTAAGGCATATCATCTACTCCAAAGAGAGCAAATGGGCTACAATTAGAGTGGCTGGACCAGAAATGGAGAGATAGTACAATTAGATTTCCAAAAGAGCTAAAATTTCTATTCTCAGTTCCTCATCTCAGTACATCTCAACCCTATCTCTCCAGAAGTCCCTCTGTGCACAGCCTGTGGTTTTAAGGAATTAACCTCCTCCCGTTTACTCACACCATTCACACACAAAATTCTCAAGGGAAAAATGTGCAGACAGATGCAGTTTCAAAAATAACCTAATTTCAGAATTAGAGCTGGCCAGAAAACTGATTTCTTGTGCTAGGAAAGCAATGGCATTTTTTATATTAAATAAAAAAACCCAAACAAAAACCAAACCAAAAACCCTGAAATAAACTAACAAATGAACAAAAATTCCCCAACAAACTGAAGCAAAAATAAGGTCTTTCAACTTTATGTCTCTAAGGAACATACATAAAAAAGAATATGTTGACATATTTTGAAATAATTTGAAAGGTTTTATTTTGTATCTATTTTTACATAAAACCAAATTAAATTTCTAAATTTCTTTGAGAGTAAAGAATGCATAAGTTGAAAAAGAAAAAAACAGTAGCTTCACCATTTCAAAATGTTTCCATTTCCCTCCCTGTCAGCCTCCTTTGTCATAATTAAATTATCTAAAAGTTGTTACAATATGCAAGCATCTGTGTCTTTCTGTCTGTCTGACTGTCTATCTATCTACACACCCAGCCATCTATATTTTATTTGTCTCTCAAGCTTTCTTTTCATTAACACTCCTAATAAAAGTCAGTGCAAAGTGAAATCCAAACTGGCTGTGCATCACAGCACTGTTTTAGGATAAGCTAAAACGGTTTAGCTCAGTGCCAGGGATTATCAAAGCCCTTGAATTTAAAAGCAGTTGAGGACAATCCACAGTCTCAAACTGTTCTGGATTTTATATCACAGAGGAACACCATATATTTATAAACCAACAGTGATGGGTTTCACTCGCTCTGAGTAATAATGCAATTAAGAGTGCTAATAATGCCCATGGAGAGTTTTTTCCTAGAAACAATCTCATCTTCAAGCTTTCTTAATAATTCTTTTGTATATTTGATTATTATTATCATTCCTGAGACAGACTCTGACAGTTTATCAATATCACTACCTTTTCAAGAAAAATATAAAGAAATAGCACCTTGCCACCTACAAACAGATTTATGAAACGTGGTGCTAAGCTGACAACCACTACCAGTAGAAGCATATATTCCTTGCTCACCAGGTCTGTGCCATTCAAACCATTCATCCAGAGCCAAGATTACACCGGTTTAACACCGGAACATTTTGAAAAGACATTATGAACTTTTTCTCAGAATGGGCTAAAACCTCATTGCACGATTTTTTATTATATGCAAATGAGCAGCATCTGATTAGGTCCTGAGGCAGCTTCACCTAGGTGTTCACAGGAATAGCAAAGGGAGCTGGGGAAGAATATTTCATAACTAGAGTATATTTTCCCTTGGGGGACACCACCATTTGATTTTGACATTTATTTGTCCTGTGCTGTAAAGGACAAAACTACAATTACACTTTTTTTTTTTTTTCTACTGTGCAGTGGGCACAGTAGAAAAACAGTGTCAGAAAAAATAAATCAAAGGTAGTGAGTTCTCACAAAAAAATAACAACCTTTAAAAGCAAATTTAAAGAATATATTCAGTTAAGTCATAGTACAAGAGTCTATTTGAAAATTTGTCATAAATGTATTTTACAAAAAACGGTGATAGTCTTGCACTTGCTTTTCTCCTAGTTTATTATCAATACTACTAGCACAATGATCAACTTTTACTTTTATTAAGATTTTTGATTGGCAGATTTACAAACAAGATGCATCAAAAATAAATAAGTTGCTTGAGCTCATATCTACTTTTTTGTTACGACCTTTTTCTAATTTGGAGAAAGTGGGTGAAAATTAAGGGATTAAAACAAATTGTAAACAAATGGTACAGTTTATGACTGGCATCTTTCATTTCAACCACATACAGATCTATTTTTACTATTTACATTGTCACACACAAAGTTTTTCATTCTTCAATTCCACTGGAGCAATTCACACAACATGTAAAGGAATTTATCCACATTTAGCACAAAACATGCCTGGAAATTACTGAAACTGCACATCATTTATAAACTACTATCACATCTTCCACTTCAATGGTTCCTAAACCCTTGGGGTTTGTTTAGTGTGCATAATTTACATGAATGGCCATGATTAAAAAAAAAAAAAAGTAATATAGACCTCTTAAAGACTTAGTCATAAATTGGCTTTTCATCTTCCAATTAGTAGTATGTCCTTATTTACAAACTTTAACCAAATCTCAGTCCAAGCTAGAAGGGTAAAACATGTTGTCATGTTCTTTCCTCCCCCTGAATTTAAATACAGATGAACATAAACAGTTCCTAGGGTTAACAGGTCTCCTCTACATGAGAATAACAGGTAGTATCGAATAATTTCATTGAACTGCATTGGTTGGAATACATAACAAACAAAACAACAACAACAACAACAACAACAACAACAACAACAACAATAACAAACAGTGGGAAAAAATAAGGTAATGCTTGATAAAAATGTGAAAGGTAACTCAGCAAGAAAAAGTTTCACCAATTTTTAAGGAAATTTAAACCTGGATTTGGAATAGAACTAGGCTGAATTGGGATACCGTGGTGTCTGCTGAAAGCAGACATAGTCACTTTGATTTGAATATGCATTCAACATGATATGAAAAGGGGATGAGATAAAACCAAATACATGAAAATGGGAAGCATTTTTTATTTCATTTGCTGTAGAATCTTACATCCACTGCCGATTTAAACAGAAGTGGAGAATCAGGGGACTTAGCTACTGGAACATTCCCTACCTTACTACACTGAGCTTAGTTCAATGAAGAATTGCAGGCACATCATTTTAAACACATGAATAGTGCTGCTAAAGAAATAACACCATTTGTATGCTTGAATTACATACTTGCATTGTAAGTGCATAGGTCAACCAGGTCACAAAAAGAAAACGACACATTAGTATGCAAGAATCTACCTAAGACCTGGAATATCTCTTTTACATGAATTGCGTGTACGAAAGACATTACACTCAAGTCATTCAAAGTAGATGCTCCTTATTTCTAGGAATACTGTAATGATAACACTCATAGAAGGTCTCCATGCCTGCCTGTGCCTTTAGTCCAAAATAAAGGGTATTTCTCAAGAACTGGAAGGCTGGGTGATAAATCCACTTATTGCTTAGACTCCGACACCGATTCTGCTGATGGTGTTAAAAGAAACACTAATGGGATTTATGGAAATATGGGGTTTCACAAAAGTTTAATTAGTGAAGTTCCTTATGACTATATTAGGTAGCTGTTGAATTAGTTTGGTAATAAATAATTAGTCTCTGAAAGGGCATCAAGCAACTTTTGTGATGAACATTAGTCTTTTGTTCTCAGCAGCGTAATAGTGTGGAAAGTTTGCTTACTAGGGGTAGATCTCAGTATGGCATTATTCACAATGTCATTGCTTGAGGTACCTCTTCAGTTCTGGAACTGAGGAGGAGGAACGCTGCTTGTTGTATACACTTATTTATTTAAAAATTTAATGCAAGAAGAATGTAGAGCATTATTATAATTTATATTTTTTTCCCGTAAGAGTTCATGCTTTCTAGTGAGGGTTTCAAAATTTCACTGAATCTCTTAAAAAACTGAAAGCAAAATATTTTTTCTTATTTTTGTATAGAAAATTAAAAAGAAAAAAAAAAACCCAAAACAACCACATATTTGCTCTTTAAAATGCACTGGTTTATAATAATATATTATAACATTTAGGATTTTAATACCAGTGCCTTAGTGTAATAAAACTTTTAGTGATTCCCTGGCATATCTTGTTCAGACTTAAGTTCCTCATTTACATATCTGATGTCCCCCAAGAGACAGACACGCTTCAAGTTAATTATCCGTGTAGCTGTAAGAACTCCTGTTTCTTTGGTAAGAACTCTCTAAAAGAAACTAACAGTTATTAAATATTACTTTGAGTTTCAAAAAGTAATCAAATTGCATTTAAAGAGGCACTAAAGAGATACTTAAATTTAATATTCTTTGCAGACTAAATAATATATAAACCATGTACAACTCTTGCACAATCCACAAATAAAACAATCATCAAAAACTAACAAGAAGCTCAGCCTTCCGTAATTTCAAGCATTACTCAGAAGCAAAAAGCTCTTAAGCAGCCCCTGCACTACTCCCTAACACGATCATTTTACATAGAGGTAAAATTACACCTGTTGAAAGCTATTACACATTCCCAACTGCTTCTGGTGGAGCAGGATGACATCACTAATAGCTCATAAAAATGTGGAGAGAACCATGCTCTTTATCAGAAAATAACAGGTGGCAGAATACAGACCTCCAAAATGAAATGCTACTTGTGTAGACACCAATGCACCTCTTGCACCTCGCCAAGCTGTAACTGCAGGGAGCAGCTCGAGAGAAATACTGTGTAGTGTTTGTTGTCACTTGTGACCAAAAGTGACTTTAAAAAACAATTTCATGTATCATAGAAAAGAGCAACAGAATAAGTGGCAAGCATAAAATGGACTTTAATTCTATTGTTCCACGCAGCTTCCACTCACGCCTTCAGTAGGGTGTTAGACAATGCACCTAATATATGTCATCTGTGGCTCATTCTCTGTCATCCTCAGCTGCAGCTGGCAACTTACAAGTACAGATATCAGGTGAAATAATTAATCTGAGTATTTTACAATAAATGAACATGTGCATCTCTTTCCCAGAGTCTCATGATGACTTGCATAAGAGGCAAATTCACTGACTGTCTCCAAATTATTACATGCATCCTATAATTAAGTTTCAATGACTGAATAGAATGTGGATGCTCTTCTCTACACAGAAGACAACAATCTCATTCTACAAAGACCTTGGAGGTCATTCAAGAAACAATTAGATGTCCTGCTATCTATACTAAAAAGAAAGGCGGCCAAGGGCAGAGTAGCCTTTCTTCTCTTTCCTATAGGTTTCAGTGTTCATGCATTCAAATGAAGCCAAACAATATTAAGCCACAGAACAACACATATATGTTTGTACAAAGTTGGTAGTTTTTCCTTCTGTCAAAATGGGGTAGGAAGAGCATGTCTGTCATTTTACAGAAAGGCATTTGTTAACAAATTTCTGTTATATTATTTTCTCATAATCCCTGTGTACAAAGTGAAAAACACTGAATAGAGCCCTTGTTGTTATTCTGCTATGTAAAGACAGAGGACAATACATACTAGTGTCAGCTGTGCACACACTCAGCTCTGGTGTAAAAAGCATTACTGTGAGAACAGGAGATAAGAAAGACCTCACGTTTACATGTCAACCAACTGTCTTATCATATGGAGAAGGCATATCTGATATTTTCTGGCACTTTGCATTTGATCAGATATTTGATTTATTGCAATAAGGAGTTGAAACTCAGTAATGCTCACAGACTTTGGGAACGCAAAATCGTGAGATCCTTCAGCAGACAACACTGTTGCTGACTTCAAAGAAAACAACAGAAGTCGACTTCAAATTGACAATGTCTATTGCCACTTTGAGATTAAATATGGAACAATGTTGATAGACAACTGCAAAGGGAGTAATTTCCAGGACTCCTCACTCAAAAGGAAGGTCACCAAGATGTAAACCTTTAAGGGTGTTTACAGGACTGTGTAGAACTGGCTCATCCAAATGTTTCATCTAAATTAGGGAAATCTTAACCTGTAAATCTTTCTATCACTTCTATAGTATCACAGCATGACACAAAAACTTACAGAAAGCACCTTCTAAGATAACAACATTTCACAACTCACCATCACCATGTAATATTTCAGTCCCTCTTTCCTTCTTTTCCAGATTTTCCCCTTGTTCTTTCTATTTCTAGCAGAGGAAAGAAACAATTATGTGATGAATGGGGTAAGTATCAGCAATAAGTTAGGCTTTGCAGCTTGATGTTAACAGTTGCCTAGGTGAAGCTCAAAGAACAATGCAGACCACTGTAATATTTGTTGCTAGAAGATTTGTCTCAGAAATAATGTCTTGGCTAAAGCACAGCTTTACAACAGAGATAAACAAAATGCTGAGTCCTAGATTATTGACATGAGATACTTTGAAAAAAAAATTATCTCCAACCACATAAATAAACTAAATTAATAAATAAATAACACATGCTGTCAGGATGTGTCTCATTTTCCAAAACTAAGTGTTTCTTCTCTCATCACATTTAAGCCCTTCCATGTGCTTAAGAATAAGTCAAACTTAGCTGGACCTGAGGACTGAATTACCTAGAGAAACACAGATAAGTTTAAATAATATAGAGCTGTGTTAACAGATGCTTTCAAATGGAAATAGAAGGGGAAATGCCATGGCTATTTTTGAATAGAAGATGCGAAATTAAGATCCCTTTTTTTTTCCATCTGGGTGCCAGTAGAGGACCAAGTGTGATTGCCACCAGCACTTCCATTAGCTAGAATTCAGATTCAAGTGACTAGCAAGAGACAGTCTACCTTAAACAGTCAATGTGGAATAATCTGTCTTTCAAAGATGATGAACTCTGCCTACTTGCTATGAAGACTGAAGCTGCATTTTCCCCAATCAGAACAGTGTGTAACTGCTTTTGGATTCTTGCTGTTGTTTTTAGTCCATGCAGTAGTTATTTCACATGAAAATGCTGAAGCTAAGCAGAGTTCTCTATGTCACTGATCCTATTTATGGCAGTCTTTATCCCACAGTGAAATGAGTTCAGACACAAATAGAGCATACTCTTGGATCTGCAACTAACTAGCTGGTAAGAAAGCTGATGATTATTAAGCACCAGGTTCCATATCTGTTTCCTTGCATCATTCTCAAGTCTATATCCCATCCCATCATGCACGGCAAAATGAGTTTGGTATCTGAATTCATACTACAATACTGCATTTTGTGTTTGCCACCTGTTGAGTTTGCCTGGTACACATTGCCTGTGCTTAAGAAGAACTGGAACATCTACCGCTGCATTTAAATTTAAACAAATGTTGATGGCACAAAATTTCCCACATTGCATAATAGTATGCGAGGTTCTTTGGGTACCACACTCAAAAAGCAAAGAATATATCCTGTCTCCTCCCCGTGTCACAGAGAGAGGCGATCAATCAAAAAGGTGCTTGGAGTCAGACAAAATGGCCATATGGTGCTTCAGTGTTCAAATTATGTGTGTTCTTAAAAAAAATGAATGCTGGATAATGATTTGCCACATTGCTATACTACAGGTAAGTTCAAAAGCAGTATTGTCAGTATGCTGATTGATGTAAAGCTTTCAGTCTCTGGGGGGAAGAGTATAGCACTTCCTACTGCTTGATCCATAAAGCAGCATTTACTGCAGCCCACCTTCCTGGTCTATGCTGCATAATACATTGACAGATTATGGGAGTTAGGGAATTAAAAGGAAAAGAAAAGAATGGATGAAAAAGCCGTGACCCCCTCCTCCACGGGTGAAATATTTGAGTCCTTGCCTCACGGTATTGGAAGTAGACACTAATTGCTATCTAGATACCCACTACTCACTTTCACCTAAATGTTTCCCACTTCTGGCTTCAACTATCCTAAAATTTAATTGAAAAACTTTTCATTTAATGTTTGCATCCTGTGATGACTAGCTGGGACTGGAAGCATTCACTATCAGAGCTACAGTATAAAAAGGGAGAATAGCACCATGTGAAAGAGACCAAGTAAAAGGCAAGAAATGAGGAGAGGAAAAGAAAAGAAAAGCTCCAACGGATACACACTTCAAGTTTCTTTTACTAAGAACCAACAACTTGCATTTCAAGTGATACTTCATGTGCCAGCTGTTTGATTCTGTATTTGCTACTTAGTGATCACTATCTGGATTTTTGTAGGCATTTTCTCATGGCTGTTGAACAGAAACCTGCAACACTGTCCACACACAGGAAGGGGAAAGTATTATTGATCTGTGTCTGCTTTGATGTGCTGCTTTCTGGGAGTGAAAACCAATCTGTTACAATCAGATGCTGCACAGTCTGAATTATATTGAGGTTCCCATCAATATATAGAATATGTGGTAGCAAATAAACAGTAGCCACAAAAGAAAGGCTTGACCAGATTATTAACCAACTCTGGGTGTTGAAAAAGGAAATTCATGTGGGATCCAGACAGGTCTCACTCTTAAAGACCTTTTGGGGACAAAAATACAAGAAAGGAAGTGTTTGATATTGGAAGCCATGCAGAGAAGGCAAAGAAGAGGATTTGCGCTTTATGAAGCATTAAAGTGACTTCTGTAATGATACTCTATTTGGAACAGAAATGCCCCATTTAAAAAAAAAGAAGGAAAGCTGCTGAGATTCAGAACTTGCAAACCTTGTTGGCAACCTTACAGATATTTTCTATGTTAGAGATGTAACTAAAAGGGGGAGATGGAGTAAAGAACACAAATACCCAGAAACCTGGCTCAAAAGTGGTTACAGTCCAAGAGAAGGAAGTAATTCAGAAAGAAAGACTGAAAGGTAATGACTACAAAGGGAACAGGATCTGAAAGATAAAAGAGTAAGTTGATTGGTAGTGTTGAGCAGGGTCTCCCTACCTCCTAAGGGCTTGCCACCATCTGCCTACCAGGCTCTGTCAGGGCAGGCAGGCAGAGAGGAATGTTGGTTACCGACAGGGATAGATACTGAAATGAGATTGGGCAGAGGGACTGACAGAATGAAATTTGTTCTGAAACAATGCATGATTTAAAGCTGCAATGATTAAAAGTCTAGCAACAAAATTAAAACCTAAGCATTTGTGATGTAGATTCTAAATAGGGTTGGATCTGATTAAGCAATGATTTGTGCCTTATTTTCTTCCTTAAATTTAGAAATCACGTGCAAATCAAAGCGGCACCTTTTTTTTGGCAGAGATGTAAATAGACAAAGTTCAAGAGTTACGCCTGTGCAGAAAAAACTTCCAGCTGCTGCTCCACATAAAGATTTCTCTAAGTATCTCACTCTAAAGGATGTGCCCTGTCAGGCCAAACATATTCCGTAACAGTGGGCAAACATGGCATGAAGGCTCAATTTGTCAGTAGAGCAGGTCAAATGCACAAATATGTGTTAATGACAATAGAAGCAGAATTACAGAGGCCTCAGAAAAATTGGAGGATGCAGTCAGAGGGAACTTGAGGTATAGTACAGCCTGTACTATATGAACTAGAATGACAAAGTAATGTAAGGGAGATCCTTCCATTTTGCTTAACTTATCTGACACGTCTTTTTGAGGTGCAAAAGTAGAAAAAGGAACTGAAACAGTAAAGGCAACTTCAGCACTGAATGCTGACATGCATTAGAATGTTTGGGACATAACTATAGGCTGAAGATTTGACACAGGACCCACAGAAGACTCGCGACCTTGTGAAGTAAAACAGAATATCTTAGAGGGTATCAAATGTTACTTGCCACATATGATGAAATATTCTCAAAGACCCAAACCCGTATTTTCCTTCCAAAATTATCAGATAAACACTCCCCTAAACCAAACCACCAAAATAATTTCTTTAATCTTTTCCCAGTTATTTAAGTCTACCGAAATATATTTAGGTTTAGTTCTTAAAGAAAAGACAAGTTTCACTGAGAAATGACACCCATTGGACTGATGCCTCTGGACATGGGCTATTTCTTTTGCAAATGTAAATGGTCATGACCTACAGAGCTAGATGTGGAACATTATACTGCATAACAAAGGCAGAGTACTCTGAAACAGAGTCTTAACTTTAATTATTTGGAGAGGTTTATGAGATTCTTCTCTTCTTGGGGTTTCAATTTCTCTTTGGAAAAGTAAATAAAATTAACTCAATTTCCAGCTGTGGACAGATTGTGGGCAGATAGATAATTACCCTGTTGAACCCGTGGGTAGCCAACTTCTCTCACTGGTCAGTAACATTTGAATTGTTTGCCTTATCTCTCACTGGCTTTGACTTTGTTGAGAAGATTGGAGGTGACATTTATCTCTTAACATAAACATATACTAGTAAGCCATTTTTAGAGATGCAGGTTAAGTGAAGGACCATAAGGCACATGTATGGGCAGGTATATTATAAAAAATTTAGTAACAACAAAGATCAGGAGGGACTTGCTACATTTGGAGACAATGTGCCTGAAAGTTCAAGGATAAATTCAGGTATGTGCCACTATCCCCTCAATGCTAAAAGAAAACAGGAAAAAAATGACCTGTAATTCCAACAGGGAGCAAAGAATCCGACCTTCTACAGGCAATAGGAGTATTTCACCCCATACTCTTCTTTTGATTTCCACATGAAGCAACACACTGAATAAATTCCTTGCACCATTCTCTCAAGTTTCCTATCACTGTAGCCTGCTATTAAATATCTAGTTTTGTCAAGAGAAGTGACAGGTGAGTGAAAGCAAGTTATTTTGGCATTTTTGGTAGTTTCTTGACACAGCTGCTATGTAACCATTAAGACCTGGGTTTGTACAGATGGCAATAACTTAAAGGTAAGAAGGCACAATTTAAGTATTTAAGTATTAAGTATTCTATGATTCTAAGTACTACAAAAAGAAGACACTTGAGCCCAATCAGGACATCCACAACGTGGCACCTTGCACCAACACACTTCACAATTATAGACAGGGTGAAAGCTACTTTGAAGAGAGATCAAAAAAGCCCATGGTTGGCTGGAGGTGGCCAGGAACTTGGCTGTGCCTGAACTTCAACCCTTTGCTCAGATATGGCTCAATCTTTAGACTCTAGTCTCAGAGCTGTCTCCTAAGGCCTGATACATAACCAAGCATGGGCTTTTTACAAAATGTCCCAGTGACCAGAACACTCAGAGAAGAGATACCTGTCTTCCAGCTTAAGGACATTTGATCTCCAAAATGCCATACCCAAGGTGGTCCACTGTACAGTCAAAAAGGGAAAAATCATGAAGGCAAAAGGCAACCCAGAATTGAGATTCTAACTTTGAGTTCTGCGGATAGATGGAGAGATGGAATCCACTCCCTGGCTGTTTGTTGCATTTTTAAAGATTTCTTTATGTAACATAAGTGTTCAAATGTTTAAAGGTAGACACATCTTGGAAGCCTCCTCATATCCAGTTAATTGTCATGCTTGCAATTTTCAATATTCTGGAAGATGAAAGATGACATAAATAAATATATATAATTATAAAATTATTCATACTGACATTCAAAATATATTTTGATTAATAAATTATGATAATATGTTGATGCCAGAGTTTTGGCCAAATTCTTCTAAAAAGAAGAATTTCATTATAAGTTCATAGTATTATGTAACTATAATTTTCTTAATTCTATAAAAAGACAAAATAATTTAGTATGCTATCAGTACATTTTTATTAATAATATTTTTTTTTCAATTCATAAACAAGGGAAGACAACAAAATCATCTTCACTCACAACTCTAGAAAAGAATGTGGAGGAAGCCAAGAAGAATGAAGAGACTAGGAAAACACTGACTACCGAGAGCTGGTTTTGACAGAAAGATTTCCAGCACTAGTATTAGCACTGTAAGTAAATTTGTAAGACTTTGCACAGATTCATAATCAGTGCAGACATAATAATCCTTGACACACATTATTTTTGAGCCACTGCTGCTCCTGTGCAATGTGTTAAGACAACGAACTTCCAAACCCAATCAGAAGATGTCACATACATTACCGCTCCGCTCAGTAAAACATGGTAGTGAGTCAGGGCAGACCTCCGGGAGACTTGAAACAAGTGGTGGAGTACAGCACCAAGGCAAGAGAAGCCCTCAGAGGTTTAGACTCTCCCACTTCTGTCACTGCAACTCGGTCTGATGCAGTCAGCAAGCGCTGAAGCTGCTGCTCTTTCTCACACATTTGGCAGAAAATATGACTTCTGCATTTAGTGGGTTCTTGTTGAACCCAAAACCACACACTTTTTCAGATTAGAAAAAAATTTAAAAATCCATCTCTTGCTTTATTTTTCAACCACAGATTCTACTTCTCCAAGCTGCTTTTTCCACTGTTTTGCATTACTGCACAATGTCTCAGTTGGAAAGAAAGTGAAATTGATATAGACATGTGGCATATATGGACCACAAATTTTCTCTGCATGCGTTCTCTGCTACTCAGCTTACATGGGCAATAAGAATAATAGAATTTCCACAGCTTTTTCACCTTTCATACCCATTCCAGATTCTTTAAGAGTCTCTGAGGGACTGATTTTAAGCATGCTATTTAATGGCCCATAGAAAATACAAATCCACTAATCTGATTTTTTAAAAATGTCCACTTACTTTGGTACACAAAGTTATTTGAGAAGTATTATTTTCCAGAACATACATACTATTGGAAATGATCTCAGAGAATTTGAACATACAAATTCAAAACATTGTATACAACCCCTGCACAGATGGAGCCAGATATTTCTATCTGGAAATATTTATTGTTCCCTATAAATATTAAAATTTTCCATTAAAATAAAATTTTAATATTTCAAATTCCTCCATAACCTTTTTAACCTTAAAGGATCAAAGTCTGCAAGCACCTGATTCATTTACAGAGGGGTTCATACTCCACCAGCACAAAACTACAGCACCACGTACAGGCACTGCAATATGTTGAATGACAGAGGATATCAAAGGGTGGGATTTAAGACCACAGAGGATCTGAATTTACAGACTGAGTTCATCTCTAACATGCGCTCATTTTCATATTATATTTATTATAAAAATGGTTCCAGAGTGTTGTCCTCTCCATATACACTGGTAACATTGAGGATGGGTTGGTTTGCATTAGCTGTCTTCTGAAGACTCTCATAGTGCTCTTCAACAGATGGGAGCTTGGAGACTTACCAGTCACCAATTTTAATATAGTTGCAAGATGTGGAGTGCCACAATCACAGGCTACAAAATGCTGGACTGAGTAAAGACCACTGGGTATTAGAGGGCATTTATGACACAATATTATCTCTAGCACAGTATTTCCTGTATTTATAGTAAGAAACACAACAAACATGGTGGTAAATAAAATTATATATTAGTCTCTCTTAACATGGAAATTGTGGTTTGCATATACTCAAATGCCCTAACAAACTGTATTAATCTTTGAAAACCAACAAAAGCAGATGTTCCTCTGTGGGCTAAATTCCACAAAAATACCCAACAGGTTTATCAAATGCTGTTTCATCTGAGGCTGAAAAGTTAATGAACAAATACCGTTCTCTCCTGCCAGTCACACCGTGACTCAAAGGAACAACAAAGCAGTTACATAAATATGCACAAAATCCTCATATCCTTAGAAATCCAAACCCTTCAAGCATGTTTTCTGGACTGCAACTTTTAATGATAGTTACAGGTCAGGGCCAAATTGTGAACTTAGGCACACATATTTTTACTTAAGAGCAATGCCATTCCTTGCTTCTTGGAGTGTGATTTAGCCAGAAAGGGTTTTATTCAAAATGAATCTGATAAAAGGGAGAATGACAGGAGTAAGAAGGGCTCCTCCCCCTTCCACAAAGGATGCTTGCTTGGTAGCAGAATCCTCCTCTCCTCTCTCCCTCAGTTTGACAATTGCATAGTGCCGAGACATGGAAATCATCCTTCCACTGATGACATCTGTCTCCCCAAAGAGCTCCAGAGGCAGTTATTGTGATAGCTTTGGAGTCTGTCATATGATTAGGTGAATATCGAACAGTCTGGGACGTCACTCTCTTAATGGTAGCTCCTGTGACTCACATTCAATTGGCTGGAATCAATGCAATGTATCATTTTATTTTAATTTTTTTTTGTGTGTGTGTGCTAAGAATGGGAGGAAAAGGCTAAATAAATGTATGCATTTATCTTATATCCGTAACAGTCAGCATTGTCCATTTGTGAGTCTACTGGAAATATTGAGTTTTCATTGTGAAAAGGATGGTGCTTAGAAGATGTGAGAAAGCTTTATGTGCTGCTTCTTTGCAAACAGAGACTTCAGAACGCTCTCATTAACGAAGAATAAAGGAGATTTTTTAAAGTAACAACTCTCCTAAGAAATGACATTTAAAAGGAGTTCTGATTAATATCAGAAACAAGTCCAAAGAGTTAAAGAAGTTTTAAGCTTTATCTTTTTCAGCACGGCTATCAATAGGAAGCTGACAATAGTATTATTGCTATTTACATATTGGTAACACACTGGTATGAATTTGCATAACGTATTGTGGTTCTGTGCTCTAGGGAGTTGCATTGTAACATATTGGTGCTTAATGAACTCTGAAAAAATTGATTTTCCACAGAGTAAATTAAGGAATGCATTATAGCTGTTAAAGCAATCTTAAGGGAAATTTGAGGCTTCCACTGCAGCACCATGCTTAGTAAGTAATAAATTACATGTTATACTTATTTGCCTTAATTCATGCTAATTTTGTCCAATTAATGTATCACAGTAATTCAGAAGCCTGTCACAGGAGAGCTAATTATTTATTGGATTTTTGTGTTCAGCTCCCTAGGAGTCTACTAGCAAACAAACTTGCGACTGTCTTTCTGTTAGGTCCACAATGACATTCTTATGTCTTACTGTGGAAAGAAAAAGGATGTTATTATTCTCTGGTTTCAGTTATAAAAATGGATCATTATTCATGTAAGTTAGGTTTTTGTTTACAAACTGGTGTCACATCATGACAGACTGCCATACTGCTAGGATGAGATCCAATGTTTTTGCTCTTCCTGTAAATGCCTGAACATGACATAATTCTTATTAAAGACCATGGCAGTGCTTTTCAGAACCTGAAAGCTTCTGCTGACTGTGTGTAAACTTCCACAAAAAAAAAAAAATTCCTTCTCACGCTTTTCACCGAAACCTGAGTTTTTCACAATCTGTTGGCTTGAAAAATCAAGCACAACATGCCCATAGCAATTGATACTTTTACACAGAACTAGACTTTTAACTGTGGCAGAATGTTATTTCACAGCAAAAAATTTGAATTATTTATGAGATTAATTTGTGCAATTCATACCTATAAATAATATGGCAGTTGCTACATAATTTGCACAGAGTGATAAGATGCAGACATCACAGTTAAACAACAAGAGAGTCACCAGCTGTGAAATACCCACTCTCTGCTAGCATTCTGTCATGAACAAGCATTTACAGAAATTTATTTGTTGGGGGTGGAAAGTATTAGATCCGATACTTGGTTTCTTCTCATGGATAGCGGGAGAATACTTGTCAGTTGATTACTGTCTTTTCTACCCTACGTGAAAAGAAGTGATATTTCTTTAAATGTATAATGCAAAGTGACGTTACCAGCAGGCTACATAAAATCATGTGATGTAACCTGCCATAATATGATGCACATGACCGACTGTGTCACAAATTTAAAGAGATTTACTTTAGAAGAAAAAAACACATTGCCCCTTCTCATTTTCAGTCAGCTGCCATTGATCTGTGTTTGCCTATAGCCAAATGAATACCTACCTGGTACTTCAGTCTCTGAGCAATATACCATCTTACATTTGCTGTCGCTATTATTATCACTTAAAAAGTATCTGTCAAGTACTTCGCGGTTTTCTACCATCCACTTTTCAATCTCTTCCTTCCTCACAAGCAGACAGAGCTTGACAAAGAATTAATTATCTAGTCCTTGTTTCTTGGAAAATGGTTGTTTAATTGTTCATGGCATTTAGAATTTGAGATTGTTTTCTTCATTTTCTTCCTTGACTTCTCCACTCCACAAAATATAAAGCCTACACTTAATGTTAAGCATGTCTTAAAGCCCATCAAAGTCAGCAGGGTTCATGACTAAGTTTTCCCCTTAAGTAGGAGCTTTACTTTCAGAAAGCATCACCCAGACATTCTGGACAAGGGGACAGAATGTGGGCACTGCTTCCTAGGAGGGGGGCATGTGTGGCCAACCATACCATGCAAACATGATGGCCTTTTTATGAATGATTCAGAAAAAGGGGTGAACTACGCAAAAGAGTAACAATCAAGAAAGAAAACCCCAGAATCACTAGGAAAAGGCCTTATGGCAATGTCAGAAAATTCTTCCTGGCAGCAAATGCACCAGTTTTGAAAGCCTACTTGACTGAACTCATAACTTTTTCTATCTCTCAATCCTTTTTTTCCTTTTTTTCCTATGGGTAGTCTGCATCATTGCCTATATGGAAAAGTTTAAATAGCCTCTTCTGGTCTGCCAAAATCTGCACAATCTGACACTGAAAATCATCTAAAACACTAATCATATAGAACAGGTGACAGAGGGGTTGCACTGTAAAGATGTCACACTACAGATACACAGAATGAGAAAAAGTCTAAAATGTTAAAACAAGATTTGGAATCCCTAGTTGGAATGAACGTTTTAAAGTGCCCATGTTTACTTTCTTGTTAAGTTAATATGTTTGCTTCTGCTAGACGTAGCGGAAATGTATAAGCTAACTTTTGTGTTACTTTAGCCTAATATAGAAACTTTTAAAAAATCCACAACACCAAAACACCCCAGGAGAGGGAAGGCTGACAATAAGGAACTAGATATTCATTAGAGACTTCATTTCTAACAGACCCTTGACTATGTTTGCTCCTTCCTTCTTCAAGCCATCCTCTTTTAGAGCCCAGATCCATAAGGAAGGTAGGGAGGAAGGGTTTTGTGCTTTTCCTCTGCTTCTTTCTGGTCTTGCCAGCTAATAAATGCCTCACTTCAAAATCTGCTTCCTCCCATGAGGGCAGCAGCTGTTCTGCTAGTTATTTCATTGGGATCTTTTCTGGTCATTCAGAATATGACAAAAGAAATCAAGTTTCAAACGCCTTCTACGACAGAAATGTATGGAAATCTTGAGTCATATAGCAGCAAGTGGCATGAGTGCTATGAACTTCGACAGCCCAGAAGTTCATCTGCAGTCTCTTGTTAAACCAGACACCTGTAGACAATAATTTCTGGATCTATAACTTTCCAAATGCCAATGTATTTTGTCATTCCTCCTGACACCTGACACGTTCAGGTACACTATTTCTTTCCAACACAAAGACAACTCCTTTCTCTACACCTGGAATGTCTTTGTCTCACTTCTTTCCCTTCCCATGCCCTCCTGCCACCTCCATGGAAAAGATACATCAGCAAAGAGTTTCACATCTCCCTTTTCAGACTGATGAGATTTTAGTGGTCTTTCATCACCCAGTAAATGAAGAAATGCTTGTTATGAAAACACCACATTCAATGCAGATTATTTGTGTAATCAGTGCCTATAGAGTGTTTCATACCATACAAAGTATGTCTTGTTATGCCAATAGGCTGCCTTTGTCAGACCACAGAGGATATTAAAAAAAAAAGAAAAAAGTGACAGTGGAGCAGGCTGTAATTTTTAGGGAATATTCCCACTGTAAGTAATATCTCCATTCTTCCATCAAATGGAACAGAGAAAAATTTTGTATATCATTCCCAAACCAATCCTGGTCTAAGTGGCTTCAGAACACAGTGCTGTTGAAAATAGCCGCATCTGTCTTAGCCAGAGATGGATGCAGAGCCAGCACAAATGTCTTCCTGGTAGTTCATATTATCATGGATGAAATCAGTGCAGGTGTCACTAGAGAGAGAGCAGGATGTGGATATACTCATAAAACTGCAAGCTTATACAAATAGCATTCATTTACTCACTGAGTTCAGAAACAGATTATATAAAGAAATGGAGGGCAATGATAGCAAGACTTTTAAATGATAACTAAGCAGCACCTTGGCCTCAATTACAACACTAAATTAAAGCAAAAATCATATAAAGAAAAAGGTGACCCAACTCAGCATTAATTATAGAATGAGAAAACCACGCAGGTTGGAAAGGAGCTCCAGAAGCCATCTAGCCCGACCTGCTCAAAGCAGGTCTGTTGGATCAGGCTGCCGTGGTGTTGAATGATTAGCTGACTGGGTCACAATGGAAATTAGAGATAGCTAGACAAGGAAGGAGGTTAGTAGCTTGTTATAGAGGGAATTGTAGCATTAGGGAGGAAAAGGGAAAGGAAACGCCTAAGTGGCTAGAATAACGAGGCACTCTATGGCTACAAATAGAAGTTGCAGGTGACTTCATAACCTGCATCTTGCTCCCATGTTGCCTTACAACACAGGGGACTGAAAGGGATGAGATAATGGATACCCACTGCTTTCAAGCCCATCAGTCGTCTGTCAAGATTAAGAATACCCACAGCCCTGCTTCCAGGACTCAGTCACGAGCAGATTCCTCATCCTGAGCACCATGAACTGTTTGTATAATTCCTGTCGTGTGTGTGTGTGTGTGTATGGGACACTTACAGTCCTTTTTTACATCCCACAAACACTAACAAAATTAACAATAACTATTTTACTG
The DNA here is from genome assembly GCA_013399135.1 of Heliornis fulica. Lineage (NCBI taxonomy): Eukaryota > Metazoa > Chordata > Aves > Gruiformes > Heliornithidae > Heliornis > Heliornis fulica. The sequence goes on along the minus strand of VXBZ01002167.1, from coordinate 417,972 downwards.
TAATTTGAAAGATGACTCTCCAAATATACCCAGACTTTGAAAACAAGCCTATTTATTTCTTTTGATATTATCAAGCTGGGTAGCAGAACTTCCAAGAGTTCTGCTTGCTTATCAGTATCTCATATTGTCATTGGTTTACCTTTTTTTTCCATCTGGGGGTTCTGATACACTTTTTTGTGCCTTTGCAAGAGAGAGGACAGAGCACACAGCCACTGTTCCCATACTGTTTGCCTACACCTGCAGATTCCAACTTGCTACAAACTTAGGTTTCTTCCAAATGATGGCTGCATATGTAAATACAGGACCTGCAGTGATCAACTTCAGAACTGCAGTTCAATAAAATCACTGACGAATAGCCCCGTTACACAGGCGATGCCACCTGATGTGCAACTGACCTGTGGTATATTGGAGGGTTGCACCTAGCCTGCTGCTTATACCAAACTCCTTTTTTTCAGCATCCTACCGCAGTTCACTTTGGTTTTGCAAGTGTTTTATACCGTTCCACTAGAATTAACAGAGGGACCACTTTGAGATCCTAAGGTGAACCATATTATAGAAATGCAAATAAACTACTACTTATTATTTGATGCAGAGGCTGCTGCTTAGCCAATACAGTTACTTTCCATGCCTATTAGTATGCATTCAGAGATTGATAGATGATGGTTTTATAATTCTTAAATACTTTTTTGATATCCTAAACCTATAGAGCCTTCAGACATTTTGTTCAGGAGATTTAGAATACTTTGCTACTTGAAATAACAGGGCTTCAATTGGCAGGGTTTTAAATCCGAACATTTAAGGCATTGATTTTACTTAGTTTTTCTAAAGTAACTCCTTTAGGAAATTGAGTGCTACATTGCTAATTTTAACTTTACTCATTTTAAAGTGCTCCAGGATACCAGCACAAAGGGCACTGTAAAAATTGCATTGTGCTGTATTAGTTTTGAATAAGATGAGTTATAGAACTGTTTCAGACTCTGAATTTCCAGAATTTAGTTATTGAAATGCTTATAATACTAACAGTTTCTTATGTATGCATTTTATGTTTGGGGTTTTTTTCCTTAATAATCATATTTTCTAAGAAATATCTACTATACACACTCTGTCACTAAAGATTTGTAATATTTTCTACTGCAGTACAGCTTAACAAAGAGACTATATAGAACAGTTATTCATACCTATATAAATATAATTTAAAATGCAAATTTTCATTGCCTAAATTACAATGAACATTAATTTATCATGCAATAAGTCTTTAAAATATTTCCAGTGTTGGAAAAGTCCACCTGCAATAGGACTTTCCTTTACAGTACAATAAATACGCTCACCTTGCATAAATCTGACTACAGCATGCAAAAATTTGTCTGAATATTACATAGTGAGTGTAAGTGGTTGACTATTCAGAGTAACCAATGCAAAATAAAATAATTTGTATTTAGCTTGAATTTTGGAATATTTTTACTATAAGAGATTTCGAGATTTTGTGACCTACCATAGCATAATTAAATATACAATAAAAACACAACACAGATTTTAATCATTATACTTAGATGATTATTAAAAAAATCAGGACCATGTAATTGTTTTCAGTAAAAAAATGGTTTATATTTATTTTTTGAAACAATAACATAGTTTTATAAGTTTTCCCACGTGTATTCCTTAAAAAAATAGATAGCATACTGTGAATATGTGAAAAGTAACAAAAGGATTCTGATTTTTTATCTATTTTCCATGGATTTTTCTCAATCTCCTCTATAATCTAGCATTCCCTGCAAATGATAAACTTCTAACACAAACAGGCATAGAATTACTTTAAAAGCAATAAGCAAAATTTTAGAAATACATTAAGTTTAAAGGGAAAAATAATCAAGAGTATTCAAAAAGGTAAACACTGGCTTTGGAAGAATAAATGGAACATTCCTTAATTGCTTTTTCAAGACCAGTGGAAAATATTCCTCACATACACCACTGATTTTTTTTTCCCCTTTCTCTCAACAAGGGATAATTTGTGAAGGGATAACTTAGTGTGGAAAAAAACAAGGTGGAGGAACTTTAAGCAACATTTTAATAGATATACCACCAGACTTCAGCAGGTCATTGGGGAGGAAGATCGATAGAATGTATGTTATCACTAACATCAAAAAGAATAGATCTATCACAGAAAAAAAAAAAGCCAAACTATTTAAAAATTTAGAGCATTATCTATAGCATTTTTATTCAAAGACTTTTTTGAACAATTGTGTTGTCTTGCACACTTCTTTGACAATAGAAAGTTCTCACAAAACCTACCCTTATGGCCAAAGTACTGCACAGGCTTTTTAGATTCCATGTGCAACTAGATTTAATACTTCAGTTATATTTAAAATAAATAAGTATTAGTGACTATAAGTCATCTTAGCTTTAAAGAAAGAAGGCAATAGTGCACTAACCCCGAAAACCAAAAAAACCCAAACCAAAACACAACCAAAAAATGTAGCAGAGTCAGGCAATGATACACAATTTTACTTTTATGTTCGCTATATTAACATATATGTTTAACAGGATAAAACACACACTACATAGCATGTATTTTATGCTCTCTGCCTGAGCCAGAACCAAAAGAAATGGAAACCCAAATTTATCTTCTCATTGGTCTCTGGATTTCTTGGAGCACATCTTTCATATATTGCCAGCCTGTCTTTCATTCTTTGTGCTATAGATCAGACTCTTTCCTGCCCTCTTGACACCAATGAAACTTGTGGTTTTATCATCACCCACTTGCTCCATGCCAAAGTATGGTAGGCACTCTATTAATGAACAGAAAGCACAGTCTTTGTACTGGAGAGACCCCTTGACTTACATCACACAGTCTCTAAAGACCTCCAGCCTGCAACGCTGTTATTGCAGAACACAGCCTGATGTGCAGGGAAGAATGTAGAGCAGAGCAGTCTATAGCAAAGAGGCAACACAAACCAGAGGTATCACCTGAAGTCATGAGCATGTATCTAACACTCACACCCTCCCACTCTTCAGAGTTTGTAAGACAGGAAGACAGGCTATCTGGAAGACATAAAATCTGCAAATTTTGTACAGCTGTGTGATAATCAGGAGGGGTAATTAAGGTCTGTGATGTGTTCTACAGCCTGGACTGTAAAATAATCGGATTAATCTAAATTAATTTAATCTAATAAAGTACTTACTTCTCCAGTACTGAAATCTGCAGTGGGTTAGAAAAGAAGAAAACTGTTTCACGCTTCTTATAAACTGTACAATGGCTGCTGGTTTTATTTAGAAAATAGAAATTTGCATACCAGTGAGGAATGTTTCTCATCCCAGAGGAGAACGATTTTCATTAAAATATTCTGTTTCTGTAGTGAAAAGTCAAAATTCTGACTAGCAAGCAGAAAACAAAGTTATTTAAACCATGTCTTGCCTTTTTCATCTGAAGAGTCATGAGCCTGTATACTAAATTTTATTTATGTGAGTCACTTTTCTCTATCACAAGATTTGTACAAAACAATGAATGTTGACAATAAATTAATTTATTTTGGCTGAATTTGGCATTTTTTTTAATATGTAGGTTATCCTTGAAGTTTCATTTTTTATCAGTTATTTTGGACTGGATTACAAGACATACCATTTTCCCCTTGAGTTTGGGATACAAGGTAGAATACTACAATTAATTAATTGAAGTCTATCCCATTGAAAATTTAAAATAGAAAGCAAAACGTAAGAAATGAAAATATTTTTATTTGGAAATACCACTATACTGTCTGCCAAAAGTCAAGTCTCCTTTGCCAGCAGGGGGTTGCATGATAAAGATATTATACATAAACTACTATCCTTTCTTAGATAATTTGACTGAAGAAAATCCTCAGAAGATGTAATGTAGCTGGGCAATCCAGCTACCCATTCATCAGTACCGATGCAGGGAAGATGACCTATGGCTTTTCTAATCCCCATGCCAAAAGCAAGAGTGTCACCATTTCAGGTTTCTGGCACATGGTTTACTGGTTTTTAATAAAAAAATCCAGAACTCTCCACGAATAAAGAAATGGGTTTAGATCACAAACCCAGTGTGGTAGGTTTGCAATGTGGCTCCTTTAATAAGCGGCTAGAAAGTTTCTTAAGAGTCCAACAAAGCAAATCCCAGCTGGGCTCCCAAGGTCAAACTCCCAAACCCTGTTGCTGACAAGGCCGTCTGGGCCAATCAGCGCCGGTCACAGCACCTCTGGGAATCACATTTTAGAGACAGAAAAATGCAAACAGCTGCATTTTGCCACCAGAGAAGGGAGTGAGAAGATGTAAGAAACTTTGCAGACACCAGGTCAGTGAAGGTGAGGAGGAGGAGACGCTGAGAGAAGATTCCCTGTGGCCTGTGGAGAATACCATGGTGAAGCAGGTGTCCCCCCGGAGCCCATGGAGGACAAAGAGACTCACTTATAGCCATGGAGAGGCACCTGGGCCAGGCAGGAGCCCACCATGGAGCAGGTGAAGGAATATGGAAGAATCTGTGACCTACATTGGAGCAAGCCCCTGGCAGCACCTTCAGCCCTCAGAGAGAGATAAGACTGAGAGAGAGACATGGAGGCTGGCACAGGGAAAAAGTGAGAGAAATGCTCCCACCCACCCCCACCCCCCCACAAGAAGGAGAACAACTCATGAGGAACTGACCAAAGACTGAAGCCTCCATTCCCTATTTCCCCTCCACCACTTTCCTCCGTGCCATCCTGGGGAAAAGAAACATGAATAACGTGAAGTCTGCAAAGAAGGGAGAGGTGGGGATGGTCTTTTAGAGCTGTTTGTACTTCTCGTTATCCAACTCGGTTTTCTCTCTGTGTGCATTGTAATAAATTAGAGTTTTCTTGCCTTTCCTCTGTGTTGAGTCTGTTTTGCCTGTGTCACTAATTGCAGAATGATATCTCCCTGGCCTTATCTCAACTCCAAAGCTTCTCAACATGTATTTTCTCCCCTGTCTAGCTAAGAGGGGAGTGACAGAGCAGCTTTGGTGGGAGTCTGGACTCCAACCAGGGTCAAACCACTACACTGACTTTTAATCTCTTTCTAAACAAAACTATAACATTTGATGCCTTCCAAATTTAGTCCTATAACTGTTTCCTAATGAGAAAAAACACAAATAATGAAATATGACTTCTCACGCTCCTGACCCAAAACCTTCTTCATGGTGAGAGTTGCTGGCACCTCTGAGTCACAATTCCTCTAAAACATGTCAGACTATTAGCACCCAAAAGCACCTATATCTTTCCATGGACTCTCAAAAAATGTTGGGGCAACTCAAACAGATACATATCTCTACTAATAGCTGAGATCAAACCCAACTCTGGTCTTCTGGTCTAGAACACACTGCTCTTGTGGAAGGAGGGAAAAGAAAGTGGGGAAAAAAGCTCCCTTTGGGTAGGAAGTTCCTTTTTCTGTCTCTTCTGAGCTCTTTTTGTCCACACACTGATGTTATTTCAGAGAGTGATTGAAAGTTCTTTCAGGAGGCTTTCACACTTTTTTTCTGAAGAGTGATGAAACATCAATTTTCATTTCTTCTCTGTACTACCATGTAGATCCCTCAAAATTTCAGCAATCAATCCTCCACTGGTAATTTTGTAAAAGACACCACAACAGTCTTGTCCTGACTAGGGCTTTTTGTTTCAATTTAAATATTCAGCTCAGTAAAGTAAACAACAACTTTATGTATGGATATATTCCATATATCATAATTGATATTGTAACCAAAATCACATGTGGGTTTCAAGAAATGTCAGCCCATGGTCTGTATTCACATCTCAAGAACACTTTAAATTTACATTGACTCCTTTGAAGTCAATGGATTCAGTCCAGTGTAAATGATGAAAAAATCTACTCTGTGGCCCCCAAATTTTCCTAGTAGAAGGAACCCATCTAATCCCATTTTATGACACATTCAAGTATAGGCGTACAAATTTGCTGTAGAAATCTACTCTTGAATTTTACATTCTTTTCTTTAAACTGTTATTCTAGTGAAAGAACTTAGGAAGATTTTGACATCAAAATATGCGAAAGAGAGATGAATGAATCAAACTTCACAAGCATAAATCAGCAAGTATATTTTAAATCCTTTCAACACCACTAATCAGCTATTCTTACATCTATAAAATTAAAATAATAGAACATGGCTGAAGAGAGATCATTTAGTTCGTCGTTTACTTCCAAAAGACATGTCAGTACTTAGGATATTAACTGAGATGCAGCATATAGCTTTGTTTTTGCCTACCACAATATGAAGGTATTCAGAAAGACCCATTTCCAGTATTTTCAGGAGCTCAGTTCAGGAGCCTAGATATTTAAAGGCCAAAGAAATATTAGTTCCTTTAATACTTATATGTTCAAGTTCCAGTTGGCAGTTAACTCATATCTGCATAGAAGGCCTGATCTAACATCCACTGGAATTAAAGTGGATTACTGTACTATAACCTTTCATGGAGTTTGGAGCAAGTCCCTATCCAAGTCTCCATGTGGAATAATTACATGTACGTATGTTTCATACAATGAAATGTTTCATAAAAATTCGACTACATAAAGCTCATTTATTTGAAAGTCTGATCCACAAATGAACACAGATCAGCATAAATGTTACAAGAAAATTTGTACATTTAAATTAAAGCATCATTCTTAAGACCAGCATATATTAATTAATATAATTGCCGATGAATATAAAGGTCTTCCTCTTCTCACATACTTTTGTTGCATATAACTTCATACACCTGAATAGCTAGCAGTTTCTTCATGCAGCTCTAATAATAGCTCTTAACAAGTCTATGAGGACAACTCACATGAAAAATTTAGGTATCTACAGAGAACCTTTAAAAAACACTAAAGCTTTGTTTTACTTGTTGTTTCTTGAACAACCACCTTTTACCATTCTGAGTATTTGCTGTACAATGGAGATGTTAATAGTTACTCACGGAATGTGCTTTATCTTTTAATGTAAACCTCTTAGGCAGTATATTCACATTTCATGTCCTTTCACAGTGGAGTTCACTTGGAGACAAAAGCAAGAGGAATTTGTTTCAGTTGAGCTATTCCTTTTTAACAGAGACTTTCCAGCTCACTTGCAGAAGATGCCAAAAGGGAAATCGAGGATTGAGATTAGCATATTACTTTCCCCAAGATTTGAAAGACCAGTAATGTCATGGGAATTCTTAAAATGTATTTGTCATAGATTAAAGTGCCATTAAAACATTTGCTAATTGATGGGTTGTCAACTATGGGACAGTCTTACACCTCTAATCCTCTAATTGTACAGTCTTCCAAGATGTCATCATCAGATCTTAGATTTATCCTGTTGGAAACTGCTTCCAGGTTTTACACTTTTGTAACCACTGCTATTGAATTTGGTTTTCTACAAGAACAGTAAATATTAATAATGTTTGTTAAATATTACCCTCAGACTGGGCATTCCAAACAGTGCTGAACTTTCATTGGTTGTAATTTATTTCCTATGTTGCCTGTACATAATAAATAAAATGTATCATCAGTTACAATGTAACCAACATAAAAGTGTACATCAAAATTTTTTTGTTATTTTATGATGCACAGTACAAAATGAGAAAAAAATATTACCTGAAGACCATAAAGATTACCACCTTGATATACAAAACAGCAGAATTGAACCCAGTCACTGATTCAAAGCTTTATCATGAGGCAATCTATTTAATCAAGAACTTCTGATGAACCTTTTGGCTACTGCTTTTCAGTGCAGAAATGCTGGAAAGCATGTAACAATTCTTCCCTGCATCTTTCTACTCTGGGATGTTGTTTTTCCCTCCAGCAGAGGTCTAAGCTGAGCATTACTGCCAATATTCCCACCAAGAAAAATGCTACCAAAACTGGTTAGGATTGTCTAAGACCTACACAAGGGACAAGGCTGCCTGTGGGGGTCTTTACCTTAATACGGGCATTGGACCTAAGCCTTGATTTAAGTTCCCAGGCAACAGATCTATTAAAACTATATTACTAACGTTCACACTGCCCCTGAAAGCTTTATTAAATCATTATTTCACAGCATGGAGGGAAATCTATTGAAAATTAATATGCAGCATCAACCAGTCATGGCTCATAGCTGAAATATGCTCTTTATGTCAAAAAGGTTGAATTTTCCAAAGAAGAAAGTGTAAGTGAAATTCCTCTCATTGATTTCGCTTGTCTAATCTGACTTCTAGAACTATTGTCAGTGGGCAGAAATGCCCACTCCTAGAGCTGATTTCATCTTTCTCCTCTCTTAGGACACCAGGCTTGGGAAGGATGCATTGCCCTCTGGAAGTGTCTCTGTTCTTCTGCAGATCATGGAAGACCTGAGCTGCCTCACCAGAGTGGCTGAAGTTAAACAGCAGGAACCTCAGCTTATGTGAAAAGAGTAACATTTGATGTATTCATCCAACCCATGCGATTCTTGTGGACTCGTAGAAGAATCTTGAATACATACAAGATTTATTGTATAAGGTTATCCTCTTCAGAAAAAAATAATCCAAGACAACTGATGGTAAGTAAAATCATGCCTACACATACTTCTTCAAAGGAATTTTTCAGAACAGTTAATTAGTTAAACTTCTACTGTGTCACCACAGTCAGAATATACATATTTTCTTCTATAAAAACACAATTACATGTTTTATGAAGGTGATTTTTAATGAACAGTTAAGACCTCTAAATAATTTAAAGATCAATTTAATCTTAACAAAATTTGTCATTTTACATTATTACATTGCTAAGAAATGTAATATTTCGGATCATACAGTCCTAAAGGTATGAACAATTAAGTAAATGAGCAAGTTCTCTTGCTGACTTCAATTAATTTGGAAGGTGAGGGATAGGAAGAGCCCGGGCAGACAGCTCCTGTTCCTTCGAGCACCAGGTGGCAGTCCGGAGTTGACTGACAGGTCTTCATTTTCTCCAGCAGACCAAAACCTTACCGTGTGAGAGTACTCACCTAAACCGTTTCTCTTCTGAGAACCTTCTACACTTTCCTATCTGCTAAATAACATGTATTCACCCTGGGGACTGAACGGGAAAAACTTTTGTTTTGTTTTGTTTGTTTTGGTTTGGTTTGTTTTGATTTGGTTTGGTTTTTTGAGAATAAGATTCATGTTTTTTCAAAACTCATCCATACAACCTTACTGATGATGAAATGTGAGGGAATATCCTTCACATAAAGCCTAATTTCACAAAGTGAGCTGTGAATTTTGCTGGTAGGCCAAACTGTATTAACATGGCCCAGAAGTTAAAATCAACTACAAAACCACACAGTATGAGCCATATAAATCTTTTACCCACTAGATCATGATGATTTTCACAACACGTATCACAAATCAGCTTAAATCTCCATTACTCAAAATTAAAAACAAAATAAAGACAATTAAGACTGAAAAAAGTAATCTGGCTAAGAAATAAGCACACATTTGTAGACTTTAAGGACAAGTAGAACTAGTTAAAATCAATATCTTTGATAAGATATTTAATCCAAATAGTCCAAAAGGTCATGTTTTGGCTATGCAAGCTATTCAGAAGAGCTTTTAATTTGACAAGAGGATCTGATTTTACAGCTTTTCTTGCTAACCTATAAAGAAAAATATATTTTAGATGCACACTGATTTTCTCAAACATTTTTGAAAAGTATCTTACTTTATTTTTCACTTACTGCTTAATTTTAACTAGTTTAGTGATTCATTTCATGATTACTTTTTTAATAAAGATGTAAACAACAACAACAACAAAAAATGGGAGGAACAGTAAAATCTGTCAACTTTCCAGATGGTGAAAAAATATATTTTTTTAATAATATCAGAAAAATAAGTTTTATTAACAAATCAAAATGTTTCACTGAAAATGCTTATTAATCCCTATCTGTGTAAACAGAAGTCACTTGCTCACTGCAGCTCTTCTGCTGAGCCAAGCAGTCACTCTTCATCTTGTAGAACTGTGATCACACACAGAGATAGCTCAAGTGTCTAAAAAGAACCAACAGTAAAAATTTAAGTAATTTACAATCTTGCTTTATTTTTTATTTGTCTGTTACAGTAAACTGTGTCATGGCTTAAGCTGATAATGCCTGACTGTCTGCTACTGAAAATGAATTTAAATGGCATCGTGTTCCCTGTCCTCAGTTTCATGTAACCAACAATGGAATTTCCTGCACCTTCTCCAGGGAATACCTAAAGTATTTCTGAAACTGGGAAGGCTGTATTTTAATATGAAATTTCATTACTGAATGTTTCTAAAACATAAAAATGTATGAATTTAGAACCTGTGACAGTACACATGAAAGGAAAACTCTGAACAAATGCCATTAAAAATTAGAGCTGATAAAAACATGTCTTTTTTTCTCAGGGATATTTGACAGGTTTGAAAAGGTGTGACTATGTTTATTGAACTTTTATATTAGATTTGCAAACGTTGAATACAGTAAGCAACTACTATTTTTATAAACAATCACCAACAACGTTCATTTGATTGTAGTGGATATATCAAGAGTTTAGCCTATGTTCCTTGTGCACTCTTTCTGAATTATTGTCCATGTAATTCTAACATTTGTGTAATCTCATAATTCTGAGATTCTACCCACATTGGGCATACAAAATACATTTACCGAAATTGCATATAATTTGTCTTACAAAGAAACAAATTGTTTCTTCCAGAGCACTTTCATCTAGCTGTACTCACTTTAGTGATGCCTAAAAATTATAGACTACAGACAAATTCACTCACACTTAGTGTGCTTTATTCTCTCTTTAAAATACTCCCATGGAATCTTCAATGTGTGCAGACTGCTCTCATCATTATATGCTGTTGTGACAGCATGCAAGAGCTTTAGGGCCTTGGACAAGCCGACAAGGGAAAGCCTGTGATGCCGTTTGCGCAAGACAGTGCCTGCTGTAGTGTACAAATGCTGGTGGGGAACCCAAAGATAGGGGCAGAGTGGCCTCTAATGAAGGGACAGGAACAAAATCCAGAAAAGTTTTCAGCTATAATCATTACTCAAAGGGAAGTGGGGCAGTCTTTAAAGGTCATACATGCTTTTAAAGCCATTTACAAAAATGTATGTGATCCAAAGTAAGAGAATTAATACTAACCAAATATCAGTTGTAACTGGGGTAGGATGAAGAAGATACCCATGACCACTGCTTAGCTGACAAGCAACACCACGCTACAACAGCTCCAATGCTTTCAGTTTCCGTGCCCACATGTAAGATCCGTGGTGGTATGAAGATTTTTTCAATACTGCACTCTGGGTGCAGTATTAAAGTGGCACTTTAATAAATACGCAGCATGAAATTTCACTCTAGTTATCAGTAAACTGTTTAAAGCAGAAGTCTTCAACCACTACCCCATACACGGCCTCCTTCACAAATTTTACAGTACTCACTTCAGTAGAGAGTTTTTTTAAAATAAAAACATGCATATATAAACTACTGACACTTTCACTTTTAGGAGTGTCTGGGACAGTTGTACTCCTAGATTGCTGCAAACACAACCAAGTCATAGCTGTACCATCACTGTCTGGGTCCTATGAGGACAGAGACTTTGTGGATTGTGCTTCACCTGTTTTGAGATAAATACAAAAAAGATCTTTACCTGAATTGCAAAATTCCTCTCTGTACACCTTTAACTGTCACATTTCACCTATCTTTTTTCAGGGAATTTCAGCTTTTATTGGAATATTCAGTTTATCAGCTTAAAAGTATGAACATCTGAGAAACGGGATTTGTGAAAAAAAAAACACACCAACTATATCAGTATATTTAAGCACCATTTTATAAAACACAAATCAAGAAGAAAAGCAAATATAGCTACAAATAAAATAAATTAAACCCAGATATTATAGAAAAAAAAGATCACTAGCGATGACTGAAAGAATAGAAATTTGACAACCTGTACACTAGCTAACATCAATGACCCACAGGTAAAATAGAGTATTTCTGCACTTCTTAAAAGACCCTGAAGTGCTACCATGTCTGAGTAGTAATAGTATGGTTTTATTCCACAGAGCCATCCCTTTTGAGCATTCAGAGTTGGATCTGCTGACTTCAGTAAGGCGGGGGTGGTGGTGGGGGGAAGAAAAGTTTTAACGCTTTTTTATTGCAGCTAGACTTGCAAAACCAGCACAGCTGAGAAAGATGGATTCTGTTCCTTCTTGTTCATCTTCAATAGAATTCTTTAAAATTCCAATGAAAAAAAAAAAAAAACCTGCCTAGTTGTCATAGGTCATTAAATGTAGAAGTTCCCAGGCATGAACTGTGCTAAAGAAGCAGGGTTCTGTGCCAGCATGCAGGCCTGCAGGCCCGTTGCCTCAGAAAGGACTTGGAAGCAATACCTACCTTCTCTGAATCTCTAAATCAAAGATAGAAAGGGGTACAAAGGGAAAACAGCTCACATTCCCAAAGTCCCCTACATGCCATCAGAGACTGGCTTTTTCCAGTCAGAACCCCTGTGGTTCTGAAGCACCTGAAGCGACCCCATAACTGAGTCTAGAGTGGGCTTTGGTGTCCAGGCTTCCCCACACCATCTCCACACCAGCCTGTGTCCAGATCATCTACAACACTAACAAAGACTTCTGTTAGTATCGAAGGGAGAGGGCTGTTGGCAGAATGCTGTTTCCAAAGCCATGTTGACAGAGGGAATGGGCTTTTGCCATTGGCTTTCCACAGCTTTGACTTCCTTGTCATCAATATGTAACCAAGCCTGTTTTCCTCTTGGATCATCTTTAGCACAATTCTGAGCTTCAGTTAGAGGGGTCTATATTGGTTATGGACAATTTTCTATTACATTTACCTTTACATTTATATCCATGGTACAAATTGAGACAATGACTACTAATATGGCCCTGGAGCAAGCAGTGCATGGAATGGGCACTTACTGAGACTTTCGGGAATCAAAAATATATTTTTTTTAAATCACACATGGAATCCATGCACCACATGATTTACTGTGTCTTTTGTAATGTGAACTATTTGCTTGTCATTTTTAAAACTACTTTTAATTGATTTTCAGATTTCAAGAATCACTTCTACAAGGACCTATTTTTATTTTATTGTATCCGTTTCTACTTTATTGTTTCATTTTATGTTAGTCTGAAGATATCTCTTCATATATGGTATTTTCTTCTTAGCCATATTTTATTGAAATGTCATCTAGTACTAGGGATCTTTCCATGTTTTTTTGAAATTTAGAAATAGCTTGGCTCTTACACGATACTTTGATAATGTTGCCAAACCTCTGATCAGTTGTTCACATCAGATATTTAGCCCCAATACCTAATGCTTGAGAATCTACATTGATTCTCTTCACGTTCCGCCTCTGCATTCCAAGATTTATGAATATTAACTTGTGCTTGCCCCAAAGCAAAAGTATACTCACTAAGATATTTGCTGAGATCAGGAATCTCTCTGCCCCATTTTTAAAACAAAGGCATTAACAAGGAAGCACTATAAAATGTACGACACTGAAAAAATAAGGAAAATTCAGTATTTTTAATAAAGCAAGAAAAAAAATCCTCTAGTTCAAAGCACCCTATCTGAGCTACCCTAAATAATGCAAAAGAGTAACAATTTATGACACTTCTATAGAATTATGTCTGCTGAGAAGTGTGAATAAACCCTGAATTCTAAAACTATGACCATTATTTTATAAAAAACATTGTTCACCGAGGGTAAAAAGACATTATTCTCTACAATTTTAACATGAATAAATACCAGGAGGGGGGAGAGGGTACTATGTACATCATCTATGGAGGTCAGTTAGACCCAGCAGCAAAGGTTGCATCGCTACCCACTGCGCACATAATTACTTTGCATACAGAGCACACAAGTCATAGACCTATGCAGAGGATACACATGTACATCTTGCAGCACTGAAACATCTTTTGCAAGGACTAACTGAGCTTTATAATTTTAAATGCATACATAAACATGTACTTCTAAAAGTCCTGAAATGTCATCTTTCTAGTTTTGTTTTTAATAATTACATTTCTTAAATTCTCTTGCAAACGCTCACAGCTTCCTTTGTGGCTTAGTCCATTTTTATGCATGCATGTAAATAAGGTACTTACATAAACCAAACTGAAACTGGTACAAATGAGAAGGAAAATAAATCACAGTGGGAATGTGAAAGAGGTGGTTTACTGGTTTACCAACAGGTGGAACAAATGTGTTATGGCAAAAAACACACCATTGAGATAAGTGCTGAAGCAAACTAATACTAATCATTTATGTAGGCATATATTAAGATACTCAAGGCTCAGTTTCTAAACTGTGACTACATAATATTACTTCTGCCCCTCTGTTTGTAATTACATTGCTTTCAGATTTAGATATTAAACAGTTCCCCAGCTGCTCTTTAGAAAATAATGAATTGGTTAATTTTAAGAGCAACCACATATGGTTAAGATAATTCAAGAGATATGACTGAGTAATGTAATTCATCTTTTTTTCACATGAATCTTTATATTAAACTAAAAATAGAGCTCTACTGTGTTTATTACAGTAAATATTCTTATTGAAATCAACAGTATATGAGGTATTCCCAGCAGGTTCTGTATAAACCATTATTGAAATATCTCATTGCAATTATTTTTCAGCAATTTCCTCCCACTGTTATTCTGTATATTACAATATATTGAGCACAAAATAAGATGCTGGTATCACTCAGTATAGCTTCTATTGGATTATCAAATAAGGTGGATATAAATTGGATTGTAAATTAAGAAACACAGAAAGTCAAGGCACCCCTTAGACATAGAAAGCTCACTCAATGTGGCAGAGACCTCACCTCCCCACCAGCACCAGGGTTGACACTCAAGACACTTCAGGATAATGCTATTATTCACCACACTGGCAGAAATAAGAAATCCCTGGCTTCAAGAAGAACTGCTAGAGAAATTTATTCTTCTCTTTACTGGAAATTGCTATGTAGGACATTATATGGTTTCCCGGATAGCATTAATGGTTCTGTTTTCTGCATGCCTCAGGCCACAGGGCTGTGATTACTTTTAATCAGTTTCAAGACTCCCCACCCTGAGCTGTGCTTTGGTTATCTTCAGACTGGATCAGTATGTTGTAGTCTACCTACCCTAACACTTGGAAGTTTCCCTGAGGCTTTCAGGCTATGCAGAATGCAGCCAAAATAAAAGTTTACGTCCCTTTCCATCCTCTTCCTCTCCTTACAGGAACTTCCCTGTCTGTTCCCTGTTTCCCATCATTTTCCCAAGTATCAGACAGCAACCATATATCCTGCCCTTTCTTTTCTAAGGCAATTCTAAAACAAAACAAAAAAAAAAAAGAAAAAAAAAGAAAAAAAAGAAAAAAAAACTAACCGAGGCATTTTCCTGGAAGCTTGTGGTGCTGTTTCTTATTTATGTGACCCTGAATTCCATCTAAGTATGCATATAAATACACATAAATTCATTTTGCACACAATCCTGATTAAAACAAGTGCCAAATCATCAGTCCATGTGATCAGGGATAAACACTACCAGTCTTAAACCCACCAAACTGAGTTCCATGGGTGCAAGCAGGAGAGAATCCTTAGTTCTGACCCATTAACACAGTCTCACACTTGTTCCTCACTCATTAGCCTTCATTTCAGTGAAACTTAAAACTTAAGCACAATTGACCCCTGACAATATCGCAAGCACAATTTCTGTTTCAAAAGATCTCAAACAGTAATCACACAGGGATGCCAAAACTTAATACAAGTGCTTAAATAGAGTCAAGACTGTTTACAATAGGAAAATAATTGTCACTATCTTATGCTAACTATCAGCAGCATAAGAACCACCGATTTATCTATCAGTGTGATTAAAATCATGTCAGTGAATGAGTGGGGAGCAACTGGGAAGAGGTAGTGACAGAAGTCTGTGCATAAGCAATTATTATTATTCAGAAAAAGAAGGAAGAGAAAGTTGGAGGAAATGTATTTAGAAAAATCCCTGGTGAATAATGTATTAATTATCAAAAAGGACTCAGCCAAACACTCCGACAACTTATATAGCACATCAGACAAAATATGCCAGCTATTCAAGAAGCTGAGGCAGATGAGATAGATTAGGCTTGTGCAGGTTGTCTCGCTGACATGCAGCGTTCTAGACAAGCAAACGAACATGCTACTAGACAAGCAAGCGAACATATTACACAAGGACCTACGCAAACTACAAAACGATCAAAGACTGCTTCAATATCATAATGTAAAATTGTAATGGGAAGGCAGACAGGATGATAAAAAGAAGCAGGTCTCTTTGAAATGTGAGTCAAGAGGAAAAATGTGACAGGCTCATAACAATTTCAGATGAGGATTTAAGATTATGGCACCTTCCACGAGAACAACATAGGAAGCGAGCACCAAAACATGCACCTGTTAAAAAAAGCAAGATTAGCATAATTTTTACAAGCTATATAACTCTGCTATTAAGAACTCAGTTAACTCCAGAAAGGAAAATTTCCAAGGACAGAAGGATGTGAGGTCTGATTGAATGGAGAGCAATGCTGCTGAATAATGTCTATAGTGGTTTTGTGCCTTCAGTGCGGAAACTGCAGTCTCCTGTAAAATAACAGGACTGGGCTCCACTGATTTCCCAGCAGCAATTCCAAAAGCAAGAAGCTACAAAAGCTCTGTCTCTTTGGGCAGTTTTGTGATAAGCAGCCATAAACACCAGTTTAACTGAAAGGGGAGTTCTGCAATTGCAAAACCAAGAGCTTCGGTGCCACCAGCTTTTAAACACTGCCACTTGCAGTGCTGGTTGTGGGAAGCCTAATGCAAGATTAAGGCTCCAGCTGCAGGAAAACATCTGTTTTTATTTAATGTTGACTACAAAACTTCTCTTGACTCATTGTCGAAATACAGGTTGCAGGAAGAAGAGGTTTGCCATTCAACTGGAAAAATACCCAAGTTCCAGTTAACTCCTGCTGGTGAGACTGGCTGGTGTGCCATGCTGTGATGAAAAGAAAAAGGGCAGGAGCTCTGCACAAATGGACAAGAGACTAAGAAAAGGCAGGCCAAAACACTTCACAGTGCGACAAAGGGGAAAGAAAAATAAATAAATAAAGACAAATAAGATAAAGAGACACTGTCAAGTTAGACTGGAAAAAGCAAACCCAAAATCTGTTTAACTATCTGTGGGTAAAACGTGCTTTTTGTACAATGGGTAAAGAGGTAGTGGCCCCACAATTCTTGTTATTTATCTGCTTTCAAAATAGCATCAATATTCATGTTAAAATTACCAGTGAAATAATGGAGAATTGGGTCAATTTCCCAAATTTTGATGGATTCTCACTTTGGCTATTTCTTACAGTATTTTATAATATAAATCTCCATCTTGAGACAAAATGTCAGGTAACAGGTTAAAAGTGTTTCTAGAAGTGTCAGCCAATTTGATATTACCAACTAAACACAGTCTAATATAAAAACACACCACTATAGAGCATAAATAATAATAAAGTTGCAGGTTTCAGTCTTAGGCTCTACTAAGTCCATGGTAAGTAGCAAACACTTTGAAAACAAAGTGAACAATCACTTTGTGATGAAGTTTATGGAGACAGACCTGCAGACAAACGTAGGAGTGTAAGCTGGTTCTGCCCACAGACTTTTGTGTCCACAAGCACAAATACTTCAGGATGAGCACTGGTTGCTTTTCAAGATGAAATATTACCTCTTTGATAATCTCATTGAACATCTCTTTCTTGCCATTCTAGGGAACACTGTAGCTACAACAAGAAATCAAGGCAACATAAGAAGTAAATATTTACTAACACTTGTACCAAGGAAACCAAGTGGGAGAAGAAGATAAGAAGCAGTAGGTCCTCTCAGTGTCAGCTGGTAGGATGCATGCTGTAAGCCACTCAAGGAGGCATGTTGACTGGCCCTTCAGCTTTCACAACTGAGTTTTGGCAGGGAGCAAAACTCCAAACTTTAAAGGATTATCACCAGCAATTCGCATAATACAAATAATGGAAAAACAGAGAAACCCCCAAACAATTGGATGTTTATTCAAAAATGAACTATGTTTTGGATGACTATAGGATCTCAATTGCTTCTTATTTTGAGCTTAAAAAAGACAAATGTTCATAATTCTTCATTTCTGAGAAATTTTTGTAAATGTTTTTCTGCAGTTTAGACAGTATTGTGAATGATTCCCTTCCGTAGATCCACAAGCTACCCCCCATATGAGAAACAGACGAGCAAGTTAAGAAAATAATGAGAGAAGCGCCTAGGGAAGACAGCACTGCACTGTACATTGCAAAGATCAGAGGGAGCCCAGAAGCAGAACTAGAGAAAAACTCTTTTCACAACATGCATCGCAGTGCAGAAAATCCCAGAAAACTCAAATACCATCATTGTCATTTTTGAAATCAAGAAAGCTGGGGAAAAAAATTTCAGAAGGGACCTGGTAAAGTACAAGATAACAAGTCACTTATATGGAAAGATTCTATTGAGACATTTGACTTTAAACAACAGATAGAGTAGATTTTTAAGTCCAGTCAAAAGACCATCAGCTCTTGAATCCAAACCACTTCCATAACTGGTGAAGAAAGCTACTAAAAATGCATATTTCATTTCCTTCTGTTGAAAGAATCCACTGAAATAACCAAACAAAAAATCTTCCAGCTTAAGCAAACAAGCAGACATTGCGTTAGGAAGAGTTTAGAGCAGCACATGAGTCCAAAAATGTTTATCACGGGTCACTAGTAAGCCTTAGATGAAAGTAAAGAATGTGTCCAAAACCATGGAATGTGACAAGAAACAACCCATAATATTTGTACTTACACAACAATATGAATACCTCACTTTTGTATGCTGTCACACCTTGTTGACTGACAACCTCCATTAATAGAAGAAGCGATAGAACGCATTTTCTCAGTTTACCAGGCCTACAACTATAAGAAAGAACACTAATGATAGAATCCAAGAGCCTGGTTTTGTGGAAATAGAAAAAAAAAATAGAAAAATAGTGTTAGCATTTTTAATGAGTAGCTGGAAGAAAATATGGAACAAATAAAAGGTTTAAATGGCAACAGACAGAAAGTAGAAATCCTCAGGACCATGTAGTGGAGTAAATGACTTTGAAGACTTCAGAAGAGCCGAAACACAGATGTTAATGTTGAACCTCAACCTCCTGCACATAAATTACTGATTAATAAACTGATATCCATTAAACAGAGGTTTATTTAAATTATTTTAGTAATACTTCACAATGACAATCTTATGAGTAATATGCTGTGAGTTGCAGCAAAAATTGCTCATTTTTGCTCACCAAGGAGAAGGAGAAGGCCTTGGCTTGTACAGGCATCGTGAATGAAATAAAGACAAGCTTTTTTAGTGATGCCTGGAATATCATTTTAAGTCATACAGTATCTTGTATTGTCTTTTATATGTCACCTATTGGGATAAACAGATCATACGAGAATCTTTGCTTTCTTGACTTTTTAGTTATTTTTGCTACTGGCTTTTAAGGAAGCGTTTAGTCTCTGTTTTTCCAAATAAAACTTTAAAATAGAAGTTGTGTTTCCAGGCATCCCACTACTGTATAGTCATCTAGCCTTTAGACAGTTTCAGATTATTCAGTAGTAGATCAGCGATCTCTGTGGTTAATGATAATCTAATATATAGCAGTTCATAAACATTTTTACACGTGGGATTACATTTCTCTATAAAACAAACCTAGACATCACTTCAATTTATGATATTCTGACATTTTATTTATTTATTTGAAGAAGGAAAAGTAACCCAATACCAAATACACATTAATAGCATGGCTAAGCTGGAAACCAGAAGGTCTACAGAAAGGATGATAAGTCTATGTTTGTGTCATATAGGAAGTGCACATCAGCATAAATTTTGTTCTCTCCTGGATGGAAAGACTTGTAATGTTACTACCATCTGGAGAAGTCCAACTTCTACATGCTTACATGTGACAGT
This sequence comes from Heliornis fulica, assembly GCA_013399135.1. Taxonomy (NCBI): domain Eukaryota; kingdom Metazoa; phylum Chordata; class Aves; order Gruiformes; family Heliornithidae; genus Heliornis; species Heliornis fulica. The sequence goes on along the minus strand of VXBZ01002167.1, from coordinate 398,040 downwards.
CCCCTGGTGCAGTCTCTTCCGCTAATCTTCTAAGTGTTTCACGTGTGCAAAAGCTACAGGGCAAACTGCGATCAACGTGTAATTTGACTTGATGCCCTTTCAGTTTCTCAGTACTCTGAAACAGGAAAAATCGCTTAGAGTAGTTGATTGAATTTGTCAGGCAGCGCTGTGTGTAATGTGTATCAGCCCTAATTCAGCTGTAGCACAGTAGGTTGTCTTGTCAGTCAGTCAGTGAATTGGGCTATTCACAGTAGCATGGCAGAGGAGGATATGAGCCATAAGCTCTTCAAGCAAGAACATTTATTTAGAGAGGAACATGTGTGCGCGTTTAAACATAAACATTCACATAGCAATACATTTTCTAGAGATAAATTCACTGACTGTCAATAGAGAAAGGAAAGTTTGCAGGATGGGCACTTTCCACATACATTTTTGAGCACCAAAGCTCTTTGAAGGAGCAAAGGAATTCACCCTTTGGCTGCTTTTCAACATAGTTTCCAGTTTTCCAGCTATCACTTCTCAGAAGGTTTTGTGGGTTTTGTTCTGGTGTTGTTCTATTTGGGGGTCATATTTTTGCTCTCAAATGGCTTGCAACCATCTGTGCCAGCATGCCAAGGTACATTTCTGAGAAGAGAAAGGAAGAGGGAGTCACAGGTTCCTCCTTCTAACATTGGTTTAAACAGTGAAGTTTATTTTTTTTAATACAAATTGGCAAAAGCAGAAGTTCCCATGCCATAGCAGAGCTTTACATGCAGTGTTTGAAATCATCCTAACAATAAAAAATTAGAAAAGGACAAACAATGTATGTTGTTTAATCTATTAATGTCAGGAAATAATCATTTACACTAATTGTATCTCCAAGTGAGCAATCAGTTCTGTCATTTATGGTTTAAAAATCCATTAAAGAAGACTCTGTATTGATATGATACCCTTAATTCCAGTATTTACCTGAAGGCTATGGTAATATACAGGTAGGCAGTTAGTGGGCCTATGCAAATGCAGATGCACATTTGTAATTCTCTTTCATAAATAATAGTTTTATAAAATATACAAATGTGGTGTTTGAATTACATCCCAGGATCATATCTTATCTGCTATTCAAAATATGCTGGAACACCTTTGGCCTCTATTGAAAATACAAAAAGATCTAACCTGAGAAAAAAGTGAGATATCCCACATTTATTTAAACCGCGTACTGCACTGAAGAATCTTTTATCAAAGATGCCGGAGTACTTACCTTTCCTGATGCACTATTCTTGAAATGTCAGGATCCTAGAGAATTACCATTATGCCTCTAGACAGCCTGTGCTTCCCATGACTGTCTCTTCTATTGTTTATCTGAGCTCAGAATCTGGCCCAAATAATTCAGGAACAAGGCTCCAACAGGCATATTAACGCAAGCAGCACTGCATAAGGTGTTTCATACATAATTAGTTGAAAAAAAAAAATAAATCAAGCATCTAAAAAAAAAATAATCAAGCATCTAAAATACAGTCGGCACAAAATACATCACAAATAAATTGTGGCCTTCCCATTTTGATTTTAACAAAAGGCTTCAAAAAGTCTGGACACTTTTGTTCAAATTGCCTGCCCTTTGTGCGCCAGCATCCTCGATGGGGTGCTGATAGCCTACCCAGGGCACCTACAGTAAACAGGATCTTGCTTTTCAGTACCCTGATTAAGTAAGTAATGTTCACTTCCCAGGAATCCCCCACGGAGCAGCAGCGCTCCTACGTGCCTGGCCATAACACCAGTAATGACTGGATTCTGAGAGAAATTGAAAACCTTCCTCAACACACTTATTTCTGTTTTTCAACCTATATTCAAAGCGATACTTTGGCATCGTTACGTGATTTTTGACAGGGTTAAAGTAAATTCATCATGCTAAACTGAAATGTTTCTGGCAGATATCTACTCTGCAACAATCAAGCGATGTGTACAGTAAAATGTGACAACCACGGTGCTACTTCTAGTCGCAAAAATTACATATATAATACTTTATTAATGCTAACTGGGAGCACAATTATGCAGCATATTATTCGTTTTTCATTAGAAATTTTTTCTTACAAAAAGTTGCCTCACTACAGTGTATACACTCTTCAGTTAGAAGTTGCTGTTGGCAAAAAGAAAACAAACAAGCGTATGAGCTAATAAAAACACCGTTCCTTTTTCAACCCTTCAGATTTTTTTTCCTTGCCCACCATCAAATTACTTTTCAGCCATTTCTGGTTTTCTTCCTGAAAGCAAACCTGGAAACGTGGATTTAGAAAGCTATTTTGTGGGACAAATCCCTGAATCGTTAAAGGGGAATGCCATAATTTTCACAAAAGCAAATAGTACAAAACAGGAGGCAAAAAGTAGGATTTATTTTGGAAGCAATTTAAAATATTCATTTTTACAGACGTCAAGCTTAAATCACGCGAAACAACTTATCCCACAAAGAGTGGAAACAATATTTTTCTGTGATTTCAGTCTCTTGGTTTGAGTACCTTGCGTTTAACAAAATGTAAACCTCACCTGTATGTTTTTCCACAATTAAACATTTTTAGCCAATCTCCCTTCTGTGGATTCTCTGACAGCTTGTAAGAGCTGAAAAAATTCAGCCAGTGCCCCCTTCAGTGGGGTAAAAATAGGCTCACTGCCCTGATGGGGTTTGATTTTGTTTTAATCGCTCTCATTTTTCACTTGGTTTAAATGGAACCACAACAGGTTTTAAAAGTCATTAGTAGGGAATAAGAAAATAGACAAATACACATGCAGGCATATACACCAAAATGGACTATTAAGCCCTTTTCTCTCATGAAACAAGGCTCAGAAACGGGGAAAAGTTATTTCCGTCATTGGAGAAATCCCCATATGTCTCACAATATAGTATAACAAACTACTTGTCGTTTCCATAAGGGTCAATTTTCATTTTATCATTTTATTCTCTCAAGGGAACCACAGAACTGACGAAGCAGCCTGAAGGAAATAAATAAATAAATAGACCTAATGGTATAGTTTGTGAGTTAAATTTCTCCTGGAGTAGGGGAATGAAAACTGTTGCTGAATCAATGTAAGACAGCATTGTATTAACCTCTAAGGAGCGGGGAAGTGAAATATGCAGTAAAGTCTCTACACACACCTGACCTTTCCACCTGCATTGCAACACGTGGAAGGAGAGCATACAAAACAAAAAGCCAGTACCCACTTCTTTTCTAACTTGGTATTTTTTGCTCTTTTTAACATTTCAAGGTAGATTTGTAATGGTTATGATGAGCCTACTGATGGCTCACAACACACAAACCCCAGTGGTCCTTTGTTTAATCCACCAGAATGCATTTTGTCTTCTAAATTTTCCATAAACTTCTATACCAAAGATGAACTTTCATGTTTTAGTTCGGTGTGAGTGGGCTATTTATTTTAACACTGCTGATCATCTTCCTTTCACAGCCCATTTTATTAACTTTTTTATATTAAGTAAATTCACTTTTTATCTATGATGTTTGTTTTACAGGTAATTCATCTGTTTTAAAGTATTTTCTTAGGGACTTCAATTTAGCTTTGCCCTTGAGATTAACATTTAATGTGTTTTACATTTTTGCAATAGAAATTAATCTTTATTTGAATTATTAGTCCAGAACTATAACCTACATTCACTATAGTGGAGTGTTGGTATTGGAAATGCCTGTGACTGACACATTATCTCAGACAGCCACTGTGAGAGAGGACATACGTGTTTGTGGAGATCCTGCACTAGTGAAGAAAGAACCCATTCAAGTCCATTTCAAGAGATGACATCCATATACTGGTATTTCTTCTAGTCCTACCAGCAAGGGTAAGGAAAGAGAAAGAAAAAAACCCCACCAAATAAAACCCCAACCCACACAGATGTTGTCAAAACTATTATGGGAAGACAGTTAAGGAGCAGTCTACATTCTAGAGCCAGGAGACCTGTTGCTGCTTTATCTGGTTCAGGTATCTTACATGCAGAGGACAGGTTAGAAAATTTCACTTCCTCCTCAGAGAACCTCTCTGGGCACAGGTGAAAAACAGTACAGAATATGGCTACTTTTCTTATACACCTAGAATATATAAAGAAAAAAAAAATTCTTCTATTCTGTTTGACAAAAGTAAAATTTCTATAAGGCCCGTTCAAATTATTTAAGTAATTTATTGGTGCCACTAGACAACAAATTCATTAAGCATTACTGCACCACTTCATCTAACCTCTCCAGTAGGAAGGGAAACTGATACTGTCCTGCATGACATCCTTGTATCTACAATGGAAAGACATGGATTTGATGGTGGACTACTCAGTGGATAAGGAATTGGTTGGTTGGATGGTCACACAGAAAGAGTTGTGGTCAATGGCTCAATGTCCAAGTGGAGATCAGTGATGAATGGCGTTCCTCAGGAGTTGGCATTGGGACTGGTTCTGCTTAACATCTTTTCCAATAACATGGACAGTGGGATTGAGTGTACCCTCAGCAAATCTGACACCTCCAAGCTGTGTGATGCACTTGACACATTGGAACAAGGGAATGCCATCCAGAGGGATCTGGAGAGGCTTGAGAGGTGAGCCCAAGCAGACCACATTAAGTTCAACAAGGCAAAGTGCAAAGCACATGGGGCACAGCTACAGTCTGGGTGTAGAACAAATTGAGAGCAGCCCAGAGGAGAAGGACTTGGCACCCAGTATCATGGACTATATCAAAGGCTGTGTGACCAGCAAGTCAAAGGAGGTTATATTCTCCCTCTAGTCCATTCTTTTGAGACCCAACTTGAAGTACTGCATCCAGCTTTGGGGTCCCCAATATAAGGGCAAGGAACTATTGGAAAAAGTACAGGAGGGCCATGAAGATGATCAGCGAGCTGGAGCACCTCTTCTGTGAAGGCAGGCACGGAGGGTTGGGCTTGTTCTGCCTGCAGAATGACTGTATACAAGGGTATGTAGTGACAGGAAAAGACATAATGATTTTAAACCAAAGTAGAGTAGATTTAACTTAGATATTTAAAAGTAATCTTTACAGTGAGGGTGGTAATAGACTGGAATAGGTTTCCCAGAGGACCTTTCCTGGCAGTGTTCAAGGCCAGATTGGATGGGGTTCTGAGCAACCTGGTCTAGCAGACAGTGTCCCTGGCCATGGCAGCAGGTGTTAGAACTAGATGATCATTAAGATTTCTTCTTACCCAAACCATTCTACAATTCTATGAAATAAAATTCCATCTAGTTCAATGTTTATTTTATATGTTTTTTTCTATATCTAAGGTATATATCTGTATGCATATACACACAGAAAGCCTTTTAAAAAAAGCGTATGTTTCAGAATATGATTAAGAGCCAAAACTGTCAGGAGGAGAATAATCAAAGCTGCATTTGGTAGTTTGTTCTGCTCATTACTATCTTCTCTGTTCCCTTAAGGTAATAAATCAGACACCAATTTTGGTTTGGCTTTAGGATTTACTTCTTTCTGCATATCTCTGGCACAATAAGAAAATCTTCAGAACATGGTAATTTGTGCCTGTGAAGATACTGGTACATTGTGATGAAGTCACATCTCAGCCTTCTGCTAAATAAACCGAGCAGAATAAGCTCTGCAATTCTGTCCTTTTAAAGCAATTTCATGTCTCCAAGTCATTTCCGTGGCTCTGTTTTGGACTATTTCTGTTTTTCAAAATACGAAGGTCAGAAAGCAGTGTTCTGAAACTGGTTTTCTAAGTACACACTCTTCCCTGCTTCCACTCACTGCATTACCCATTTAAAAAATGAAAGGTCACTGTGAAAGGCCATGGCATTTCAACTAAAAACCATTGTTCAGTACCTTCTTCATCATGATCCTTAAGTCTTTTCAAACTGTTTTAAATGAAACCTTTTTCTATTAAGTAAATACTAAATATTTCCTTTCAGAGCACGGAAAAACATTTTCTCCGAATAGGTCCATCCTACCAGGTCCAGATTGGTCTAAATAAGCACCTTATAACAAGGTACATATTTAATTTACTATTCATCAATTATTGTTTCATCTACAAATTCTGCTAGAAATACTTCCAGATCATTGATGAGAACATTGAATAGCATCAGGCACAGAAAGAATTTCTGAAGAACCGCTCTAAAATCATCCTTTTAACAATGATTTCATTTGACAACTATTGTTTGAGACTTATCAGTTACTTGGTTTCAGTCCACATCATCTGCACATATTATAGTCTTGCAAATCAGAATGTCATATACATCCTAAGTCAAATGTGTTAAGGACTAATATTTTATGGCTATAAAACTATTTTTATCAGCCAAAATTTTATTCTCATTAGTGAATAATAATCTAGAGGTATTTCCCATAAAACTATATTGACATGCACTACTATGTTTTTTCATAATTTAATTTGTCATTATTTCCACATCAAGCTTCCAATGATTTTCCCTGAGAATAAAGCAAGCATTCCTCAAATCCTTCTAATTATGGTTTTTTTTTTTTTTTAACATGAAGAGTAGTCAGGTAGCATCAACCCTTTGAATCATAGAATCACAGAATATTAGGAGCTGGAAGAGACCTAAAAAGATCACTCAGTTCAACCCCCCTGCCCGAGCAGGATCATCTAGTGTAGATCACATAGGAACATATCCAGATTGGTCTTGAATGTCTCCAAAGAGGGAGACTCCACAGTCTCACTTAAGGTCTTAGGACCATATTATAAGGCTACCACAAATTGTCATTTTCTCTGTTTGCTAACACAACGCTTGCAGGTGTCTGTCCTGGAAATTTTAATAAATGTTCTACAAATCTCATTAAAATCTTACAGGTGTTTATGTTGATTATTAGGACTGTTTCCTTTACAGAATTTAAGGTGCTTTAACTGAAATACTGTTAAATTTCTTCCACCTAAGTCCACACATCTTACAGACATCAATATATACCTTACCCCAATACACCATCCAACACCCATATTTCTCGTTAGCAGAGAAAGTGCCTTCACAAGTTGTTATTTTAAAAGGAGCAGCATTACTCAATAGAGTCTACAATGTCTGAAATGAATGATGTGCTGAGGAAGACAGGTTGAAGAAACCAGAATGGATTTCTTTGGACTAGGTAAGAGAAAACCAGGCAGGAGTACACAAATTATAATAAAGGTTAATATATGAAAGGTTGTAACAAGAGAATGGTGATTGTTCTACACATCCACTGGGAATAGTACATGGATACATCAGTCTTACTTGCAGATATGAAAGTAAGATTAAAAGGGATGTTAGGAAAAAATCTTTCTGTCTGCTAGAGTACTTGTGCAGACATCTCAGATGTTCAAAATCCACTTCATCAGAGGTCTTCAAGAGCATCTATCAAGACAATGTTTCAACTTAGACTGCTGAACTAGAAATTCCTTCTCTAGAAGTTCTTTCCAACCATGCACTCCTGTGTTTCCACAATAAATATGTGTGCATTTTGGGATTAACATCTTTCAGGATTAGCCTTATGGATACAAATTTCTGCAAAGAAATTTCCAGTGAAAGTTGGAGTTCAGTATTACTCAGAAGCACAGTGTATTTTTGTCCTTCCCAAACAATGTTTTTGATACAAGTTTGGTATTCTAGCCTTTTTGCATTTGCATGTATGTATACTACAATAATATTACGGTTCTGCTTTCAGATGCTGTAAAAATTAATATAAGCTTTAAAAAGTTAACCATGAAAAAGTATCATTTTAACACCAAAAAAATACTTTTTTTACTGCTTTTTGTAACAAGACTTGCATATGCAATACATGGTACAATTTAAAAATCATTTTGATGCATTATGAATCACCTGCAAAAAAAAAATAAGTGAAGACATTGTCAAATTTGGTAAATATTTATAGAGCCAAACAATATGAAGTATATGTAACAATCAAATTTCTAGTGAAAATGTGTGCAAGCAGGTTTATTTTGAAAGGAAAATTCCTACTCCCAGTGTCATACCCAATTAAATTCTCCAGGTAATGACCCCATTTGCATAGAGAGCTGAACCCACAAGTGGGAATTTTAATGGGCACACCACCTGAGTACATTAATTGAGAGTGACACTACTTGAACTAGTTTTGTGCTTACCCCACTGAAAATTCTACTCATATTATTTTTAATGTCAAGCTACAAGTCAAATTTCAAGATGATGGATTTGTTCTTTTTTAAGCATTGAATTTGAATAAAAGAAAGCTTTAATTCTGTTATGCATTGCATAGCTTTAACTAATCTGTAGTTCTGATTCTCACCATTGCTTCATTTTTTCAGTGATTGGAATTTAATTTTATTCATTAATTTGTGAATAATTAGATAGAAAATAATGCCTTCAGCAGCTAAATTGCTTTTGGATTGCTGTTTAATGTACTTCTACCTGAATATGTGTTACAGTTATGCTGGCATAATAGTTTACTAAATTGTAATTGTGTAAATATGTATAATTATTCTTTCTGAAGAAACAAGACCGAATAGAAAATTTCAGTCATGGATACCTTATTTTCTTAAACTTAACCCCATGAAAGCTTGGTAGTTGCAAAGCAGATTACTGATGCACAGACAGCAGTTGTCAACACTAGTGGAATCCTTGCACCATGTTTCCCTTCATCCTTCACACACTACTTGTAATGACCTTGAAGTTATTCTGGATACTAAACCACTGCTGTTAGTCTACATTAAATATGTAATCAAGGTGTCTTCTCCTCACATGAAGAAACAGACAAATGGAGACACATTTCCAAGGAAGAAAAGCAACCCCTTGTTGCTTAATACATTTCTTTTTCCAAGCTTGATATTACATTTATTTTTCCAAGCTTGATATTACTACCCTTCAATGACTGAAAGTAGCACAGACTATAAAATCTACAATATATATATTCCACTATAATAAATATTAATTTTAAGATAATGTACTGGTCCTGTTCTTGTGATTAGAATCACTTTGAAGATTTCCAGAGAGCAAAACTCTGCAGTATCCATCTCAACAGGGCTTTTCAATATTTACTTCAATAAGCAAGATATATTCAATATATTCTGAACTTCATATATTCAAATATATCAGTGAGCTGCAGTTACTTATATATATTCCAACATTGCAAAAAATATCACTTTCACAAGTCTATTTGGCTAGGAATTGCAGATTGCACTGAACATAGAAAAAAAAAAAAGGAAATAATTTATAGTATTACATAGATCTTGGTCTTGTCCTAGACCTCCATAATAAAAGCACTTTCTGTTCTCTTTGAGAAACAAAGATTAAAAAAAAACAAAAAACCAACCAACTCCAAACCAAACAAGCCACCTTGTGATAAAGCTAGAGAACAAAGGTAGGCACTGTGGAAAAAGATTGTAATGTGAAACACATACAAGTTGGAGTACAGCGTATTCACAGTGTGGTCACTTTGTGCAACTTGGAGATGAGACAAATTGCAGGAGCCTACACCACTGATTGAAGAGGAATTGTATAGTGCTTGGGCACCAATTACATACCCTACTGAGATGATATAAAGAGCCTCAATTATAGTGGAGTATTTCGTCAGTTAAAATAGCGTATGCATATCAGAATAAAAATTAGTAAGATACTATTAAAGGTATAAAAGGTATTACACAATCTTTCACCTAATATCCCATTTTTATGACTATTGAATGGTAATGTACTAACAATTGCTTTAATGTACATACATAAAGGCGGCAAACAGGATTACATTAGTTTTCTATTAAATTAAGTTTTAAGTGAGGTGAACTGAAAAATACTAAAAACCATACATAGATTAAGATCACCTAATCAAACTCGACATCTGTCTGTTTTGCAATATGGTAATTCAGAGAAATGTCTCTCTTTCCAACTACAGCCCATAATATCAAAGATTTCTAAAGAGAAAGGCCACTCTTTTATGTGACTAGAACCAAATTACTGGTAAATAGCATAAACAGGTGCTTATGATGAGGCTGAATTTTATCAAGTCAACTTCACGTTAAGTACACAGACCAAGTGCGTCATGGAAGTGGGTGCAGGGTATTATTTTTATTTAACTTATTTCAATATCCTGATGTTAAAATTGAGTTAAAGTGTTCTTGCTCTCTTTGGAAGTTAAAAGAACTGACAGATGGGCCAGAAGATGTGAAAAAAGGTACAATTAATGTGTCTAGGATTCTAGAGCTACGATTGTCACCAACACCACCTGGTCTTCCAGCGCATGGTGTGCACTCACAGCTGGAGAGAGGGACAGAAAGAAGATACCAGGGAGATATTTTTCTATTTTTTTAATTTAATTTGAGGGCTAAGAGTAATATTTCAGGTTTATGTGTTGCCTTTCAGGAAGTTACAAGGATGCTAACCAAAGGAGCATCACTGTGGAAATACATCAACACAATTAGTATTGGTCTGCAAGAACATACATCAAATACTGCAATCATTCAGACTTTTTTTTTGTCTTTGTTAAACGTGTGAACAGCTCAGATTCAGATTACTTTATAAAAGCAATGAGTCACCAATATAGATGAAATAGTCAATATTAAATTTAAAAGCTCCCAAATGTTGTTCATGATCCCCTGAATGTTTCTAGAAATATTATGCATTGCAGATACCTGCTAGAACACCTGCATAAAGTCTCAAATGGTGCTTTCTGTCTAGGCTTTTATTAGCTCTCTTTCATGAACAATTATTTTATAAGAGAAGTTTGGCACACAGTCTCAACAGCAAGATTTCATGGTACACATTCAAGCACAGAACTTCTGTCAGTTTTAACATATTACCTCTGTAACACTCAGAGGAGATATATTACAATTATTTTAGAACCTCTAAGGGCACACATATACACAGACACGGTAGAATGTTCAATAAATTTAAAATATACATAGAAAAATGAGTGCTAATGCCTCCAGACAAACAGTTTCTGCAGTTTAAAAGTAGTATAGGCACGTTTATACTTGGCTTAAGCAAATGTGAAAAAATCTTTGCTAAAATCACAGATAAAGTGGTCTACTCAATTTGTGTTTAAAGTAACTGATTTTAAAAACATACCATACTTTAAAATAATGGTACTGTGTATAAGCTTTCAGTTTCATAGACCACAAAGTCCATTAGACTACTGCAATTCTATGAACTGGCTACACCTCGTGTTCAGCTTTCTTCTAGTAAACTGAAGACTGTTGCAGCAGATGTATTAAAAAATTTTTCATTTTGATCAAATTTAATCATTGCTGTAATCCCACCTCATTAATACAATTACACTAAGGAATTAATCTGCCCTCTTAATAACAAGCTGTTTTTACTAATGGAGATTCATGCTAGTGCAGCTTCCAGCACCTGAGATGGTTTAGCTCCATATGTAAGACAATGCACCCACACTGGCTCCCGCTCTGTGAGTCACCCAAAGGCCAAAGCTTTCAGTGAGTGTTATAAGAGAAAAAAATCACAAATAAGGCATGAGATTATCCTCCAGAAGAGTAACAGGGCAAGACTAGAAGAAGATATCCCAAAGTTTCAAAATAAAGTCCTTTATTTCAAAATAGTGTTTGAGAATAGCACATCCAGTTGACAGAAAATACAAATAGCAAGTTACCATTTTTTCAAATGTGCCAGTTGGCGGAACTATATACTGAAACACCATAGAAGTTCACAAGAACTGTTATAAAATAGACAGCTAAGGTCTAATGTTTTAATTTTACTTAAACTATATTTTCACATTTGTCTCCTTCTAATTCTGCTTGTTTTAATTATGCAAGGTGCTTATAGATTGCCTATAGAGTGAAAATTACAAAATAGAATTTAAGAATATAAATATAGGAAGGAATTCCTTAAAATACATACTAATATCCTCTGCCTCAAAGATACATTTTTAAAAAGTGCTAATATCTCTATGACAAATAGTAGCAGATTACATTAAAATGTCAAACAAATCACAAAATTTTTTTCTCAACTGTCCACAATACTTTGATACTTCTAACCACTATGAGGGTTAATACACACTATTTTCACGTCCTAGTATTTGACAAATGAAGTAGGAAAAGAAACTACATCTGCATATGTGTGTGTGTATGTGCATGTGTGTGAGAGTGTACACATATGCATATATGCATGAACAGAGAATTCTGTATTTTATTTTAACAGTACTGGGAGTAAATGCTTAACAGTAAATACATTTCCCATGGTTTAATAATTTCAGTCAACCAAAAAAACCCTGAGTTTCTGTAAGCAGAAACAAGGGTTTGTGCAGAGCAAACTGAATAAATAAACTTTAATATAGAAAAGGTCACTCTAGATTAATTTTTTTTTTTAAATACTGTATCATCCTGTGTTAAAAGTAATTTTTTCTAACCATCAGTATTCACTAAAAGCTTGACATGCAAATATGCAGTTTTCCAAACACAAAACAGGAACTGCTCCGTCAAGGCACAGACACTGGGGTCAGAGAGGAAACTGGAAGTCCTCTTCCCTATCCCCAAAAGCACAATCAAACAAGAAAGAGCCATAAGTCACCTCCCCATGACCGGGACACAAGGAAGTATAGCTAATGGTGCTGCCTAGTCCTAGACAGCATGTCCCCACCACCACAGTGTCAACCATAGACCCGCGATGGGCGAAGCACTGTCTACACTTTTTCCAAGGTGCATCAAGTCCCAGTGCTCACTGTGATGCCCCCAATTTCCCCAGAGGCATTATGCCTTACAAAGGCAAAATGCCTCCAGGCACTGCCACTCAACCAAGGCACCTCTTCCCCCTTCCCAATGTGGTTCAGACTTTTAGGAGTCATAATTGAGCCCCATGGGCCTGATTCTGAGCTCAGGGAATTTATCAATTTAACTATAAGATTCCTTATTAGCCTGCCTATTACCATAATATCATTGTACTCTCTAGCTGGAGATAAATCAATGGAAAATTCTGACATTAATGGAAATGCATGTAGTTTATGCAACGCAGATCTGAATCTGGCCCAACATATGGGAAAAAACCAATCCATGATAAGAATCAATTCTTGTAGCAACTACCAAAAGCTAGATAAGAAACCCTCTAAGCAAATCTGCATCTCATCACAATGCACCATAATACTGTAGATGTTAAGGTAAAACGTAACATCTCCCAGGCCCCCTAGTATAGTTGAGGATTTGGCTATGTTTTCTTCAGTGATACTACTTGCAGTAGTAGGCACTACTAGTCAGTGTTCACAGGGAGAAGCTTTGGTTAGTATCAGACCATTTGTTGACTTAGCTTCACACTCCTGTGATCTTTAGCTTGTCACATTTGCATAAATTGAATTCACTGCAGTGGAAAGAGACATTTATGGTCAACACTCAACAGAAATGTGCTATTGGCTATCCATGACTCTTATGACAAGGCCTAAATTTACGAGATATAGCAATCTATAGATGGGAAGTATGTAGTGTATAGTAGTGTATAGTTAATTTGAAGTGTGTGAGACCAGGATGTACCAGCTTTACACAGAAAAGTTAATGAGCTACAGAAACGGAAGTGAGAAACTAGCAGATGGTAAAGAGAAAGGGTACCATTGTTCTCTAAATCTGGGAATGCCCTAAACCTCTTTATATGTTGAACCCAACTACTACAAAAATACAATGGCAAAGAGAAAGAATTCTCAGAAAACCTTAATGGTGTAATAGGGAAAAAAGTTGCCCAGTGGATGCTAATTACATTTTTCAAATATTTTAGATCATGTTCCTTTTATTTTTAGAGGATATCATACATTTTTATAAGTCCTTTTTTATACAGTTTTTTAAAAAATAACACTTAAAATTTATCTGAGAATAAACACTTTTGAATTTGTTTTTCTGTATTCAGTGACAGAATTCCTTAATCAAGTCTTATATACTCTGTGGTATATACCCTTTGGTCTTTACACCCTGTTTAATTTCTGCCGTCTTATGTGGATCTTTCTGACACAGTGAAGAAATAAATACTGAGTTATACGATACTGGCTGTAGAGCCACAAACACTGACAGGGTCACTAATGTACAGGTTTAGATTTTTGAGTTTACTTCTGATCATTTTCCTTTTATAGCCAAATTTTGAAGATTTGTTAGTCTATTAATTAGTCTGTTAGTCTAAGGATGTATTTCATGTCTACACAGATTTCCAAAGTCTCTTCCTAAAAAGAAGCATTTCAAGTAGTATTAGTACTGTAGTAAAATGTAAGTTCTCTATACTCTCTTGATTGGTAAGAATGAAATCATAGTACTGTAGTCCATGGGAAAACTTACATTGACTTTAGTTTGCCAAATCTTCCTGCAGTACCAGTACCAAGAATGGAAAATATCAGGAATCTCTCTCAAACCAATGAGATAATAATACCAAAAGAAATATTGCCAATGTGACCATTGTAGCAAACCCAACAGTAGACTCCTGACACTGCCTCTGAATTAAGTTTAAAATAACAAAGCAAAGTTGCTTTCAACCTGAAGAGATTGAAATAAAGATATTTTTCTTTTCAGAATGCCTGTAAAGGCATGTTATGCACAGAGGCATTTGAGCATTTAAACATTAAAGTAGGTAAGGGTGAATATGTAAGGCTTTGGATTTCTCCAACAAAGACTCAATTCAAATGGCAATGTTGCCCTCATACAGCCTGCGGTATCAGGCTATAATTTGGTTTCAGTAAAGTCTTCCATTTGCAAAGCCAAAAGGAAGCTGGAATGTAGCTTGAGTTTCACATATAAAACTATACAATTCATGTTAGAATACAGACTTGAGGACTGTTTTAACAAAAATATTTATATATAGGGAAATAACAGTGCAATACCAGTTGGTTCTATGAAAATCTTACCTTCTCTTTCTTCAAATGTACTTAAAGACAAGCTCGCCAGTTTTACAAAGAATAAAATAAGAAGGGATAAATATTTCATGATGGGAAGCAGATCCCACAGCATTCCATGCAGATCTCCAAGCAATCAGAAGATTCACAACATGCGTCCATTATGCCACAGTCCATATCGCATGGGCAGTTACAGTCATCCCCCATCTCGTCCCCACAGCAGCAGCAGCAGGCCTCCGATGTACAGATGCCACAGGATGCTTGTCCCAGAACAATGTTACACAGGGTGAGAAATTCACAGAACAAGCAAGCCAGGATACAGTGAACACAGCAATCTTCATACATACCAGTTCAGTAGCATGTCATGTATGAACAGACAAAACACACGAGAAAAAAAAAAAAGAAAAAAAAAGAAAAAAAAAGAAAAAGTAATCATTAATATGTCATTCTGCTATTCTAAATACAGGTATATCACAATGTCAAATATGTAGCTGAAAGACAATCATTCATAACAGACACAATAATACCACTACAAACATGTTTCTCAAGATCACTTTTGCAGACTAACTCGTTTCCAGTTCAGTATTGGTTTTGGTGCAAGATTCCTTTCACCACTTCAGTTCAAGCTAGTCCAAAGTACAAAACATCTGCTTAGATCCATTTATTATATAAATGGATCATTTATTAAATAAAAGTAATTTTTATATAAAATATCCGTATCTATTATCTTCATTTGTTACTTCTTTCAGCAGGCCCACAAAGTGATAAAAAAAAAAATTAAATTAAAAAATAATCTTATGAAGGAAACTATCTAAAATTATTTCCAGCCTCTCCCAGTGCACCTTTGCCCTCCTGAATCTTTTTTGTTGGCAAAACTATGGCTACTTATGAAGAAAAATAAGGGAGTTGCCACAACATTTTTGCTGTCTTTATAGTTTTATGTACACCTTAAAACCAGCATAAAAGCATGTACATGTATGTAAATGTGTATTTCCGCACTTTCAACAAACATGCAGTGAAAACGCACATTTTTCTATTGCTTTTCTAAACAAATCTCTTAGCAATCCTTTCAATGTACTACCTTATTCTTAGAGTTCCTAACCACACCTGAACATCAATATCCCTCTCTCATAAGTACTACTAAATTCGTGAGATAATCAAAGTATCCCACAAACTGTGGAAAAAACATGGCACTCAAAGAGTAAATAAATGGAATAACTTTAAACAATTATTGTATACTTGATAAATAACCGGAGAACAGAAAGATTGGAACTAAACATATGCTAGTGAAAAGGAGACTGTAGGAGTGAGAGATATACTCAGTGGTTTTCACTTTCCTCTCATAGTAAGCACATAACACATAAATATATGTGTATAAACATGTTTATTTTGTAAGAGGCAGAGTAATTTAGAAAGAAAATGACAACTTGAAAATACAAGGAATAGTCACAATAAAGAATTATTCTTCTTTCCTGTCCTTGGCTTTCATTCTTCTTTTCACTGCCTGCAAGCTTTTAATTCCATAAACCACAAAGAGTTGAAGATTGGGAAAATGTTCTGGGGAAAGTATCCTGCGCCATCTCAACCTTCCCCTCTTCCTACAGCCTATCACAGGCATCTGCTACAAGAGGCTGGTAGGAAAGTGTATGTGTTCCTGTTAGGTTATCCTGCTCGGGCAGGGGGTTTGGACTAGATGATCCTTCCAGGTGTCTTCCAACTCCTGACATCTGTGATTCTGTGAAAGACGGGTCATTGAGCTATATGTGCATGCAGTCTGCCCATCTGCAGACATTAAATTCTTACAGCTCAGAGGCTGGAGACTGTTGCAGGGTAAAGTTTGCAAGTACTTGAAACAGTAAGGCAATTACCAGGCCTCTGAAACATATTTCTAATGTAAAAAATGATGCAGCTAACTGTGATGAGTATCTTGATTGACTCAAAGTACCTCTAACGTTGCAGAAATCTTTGACTGTAGGATAATGTAGAGATGACTTTACAGGAGTCAAGCATGAATATTTACAGCTGTGCGGTGCTGAGAGGCTCAGACCTGCAAAATCTGTCCTAAGAAGCAAAGTAAATAACTGAGCTCTTAGCCTATTCTAAACATCACATCTACTTACTAAATTGTTTAGGTCCAATCGTAGCTTGAAAATACCAGGACTGCAATAATATATGTAACAAAGACTTACAAAAGAAAAAAATCTGAAATATCAGGAAAATCAAGAAAGACAAAAATCCCCCCAAAGTCAACCAAACACCCCCAAAAAACCGTGAAAACTCCCTACTTCTGTGCAGGAAGCAAAACAGAGGAAACCAGATTAAGATTGAGCTGTTTTAAAAGAAAGTTGTTGCTTGTATTAAAAGGTTGCTTTTCCAGAAGAAATACTGTTGCAAAATAAATGACCTTCACAGAAAACCCAGAAGATATGTGAAATAAAGCTGGGGAGTAGCAGTTCACTGAAGAAGACCAAAGCCAGACCGACAGCGATTAATTAGGTGGTTGTCATGGAGATGGTGTTAAATTTGTTCAGGTACAATCTCTTTTCAGATTTTCTTTTAATATGAAGGGAAAAGATAAAGAAGCCCAGAGTTCTATCTAAGAAGACTTCATATGTGAGGAACTGAGTCTTTTACTATTTTGTACCTTTGAAACGCAAAAAAAAAGAAGGAAGCTAATACAAAAAATTTTGTTCTACAAATGTTTTTTAAACAAAACACCATAATCAAGCTTCATGTGCATCTGTATTGAAAATAAGATGCTCAACCAAATCTTGCCTGATTCATGTATGTAAAATTGCATTGGGAGAGAAATAAACATCCACAGAAATTATAATATACATATTTACTGATGGATGAGTTCATAGGTTAAACACAAGGGACTGCACTCAGAAAGCACTTTCTGGACCAACAAGGGAACTTCTCCCTCCTAAGCTAAAAGCCCACTAAATCAGTACTTACAAGGAGAGGTTCTGTGGACTGAAATAAAAGTATTATTTCAAATGTAAAAGCTATAAAAATGGTACAAGACACAGAAAAAAAATTTGACCATGGGAACTTTGTGGAGGGTCTTTCATCTCTTCTTCACTGACTGAAACACTGAAAGGATTTATGTACCTACTGTTTATTTTTATTTCCTTCTCTCCAGATTGCAAAGTGAATTTTTCACTTAAAAAATCTTCATATAAGAATTTTACTTAACCTACACAAACACTTAACACAAAGTACAGATACCTTTTACTGCTCTCTTCATTCTTGCAATGACTCATTTGTACAATGCACATAAACTTTGATCCACCTTTCAAGGACAAACCTGAAATAATCGTGCTTTTATATTCTTCATGTTATTGACTTTTAATAGCTATCCAGGTAGCAATTATTTAACACATGACAAAGCATGCTGTTACCTAGCCCTACCTAACTTGCTGAATTCAGAATTATGACTATAAATGTCTGTAATGCATTTGGATAAAATGGGTGGAAGAATAATTTCTTCCACGTATGTCTACAGTTTATTAGCTTCTAATCTCCAGATGTAATTATAAGGAAAAGAATCTGTCACAGTGGAGGTTTTTTTTTTTGTGACAACAACAAATCTACATGCTACAGAAAACACATATCCTTACAGCAGCCTGTCAGCTCCACAGAAAAAAATTACACAGCTAAATCCCACTTCCTTTGGTTGCCATTTCAGAGTGTCATGATCGATGGAATCCAGCCATGAAGAATATGCTATATAGAACTATGTCCAAAAGAGATGACCTCAGGTGTTTCATTACCATGTGTTGGAGACACTGAAAAAAATTTCCCTGTTTGTACAAGACTTCCCAATATTTCTTTACTGCTTCCAAAACCAGACTATTTTAAATTACAGTTTATTTTAAATTTAAAAAATATTTTCACATTAAGAATAAAGATCATAATAAACTTCCACCCTTTGACCCTATAACATCAAAATCCTAACAAGTTTTTGCAGATGAGTGAGTAGCAGAATACATTAATCCAAATGGAACTAAACTTAAATTTCTATATTTGTGAAAGATTAGGGGGAAAAAAGAGTACATTTCATCTCAATGTCTGACAACATGTTTTGTCCAACCATTATCCTGCCAAGTCCACCTCTAAACCATGTCCCTAATCACCACATCTTAAATGTCTCCAGTGAAGGTTACTCAACCACTTCCCTGGGCAGCCTGTTACAGTGCTTAACAACATTTTCAGTGAAAAAAGAATTCCTAAATTTTCCTAATATTCAATCTAACCTTCCCCTGGTGCAACTTGAGGCAATTTCCTCTTGTCCTAAATGCAGCAGAACACAAAAGGGAAGATGTGGGTTGTCAAACACTGTACAGAGGTATACTTTATAAAAAACAAAAACAAAACTCAAAAAAACCCAAACAAAACAGTATATCTGCCTTTACCAGATGCATGTGATTTCATCAACACACAGTATCACATGTCTTGACTATGACCCAAGTTCCCAAAAAGCTATATGGAATGGCAAGTTATAATAGGCTTGGTCTGTAGACAGTGATAGGATATCTTATCAGATCAGATCACAGTTGAGGAAAAGAGCTGAGCTTTTAGATACAGAAGCTCATCTTCAATTTTCATTTTGCCTGGGATGAATGTTAGACCTGAAGTTAAAAGGGTCATTCCATGCAGCTTTTTGAAATAGCTATGTAAGTAAAGCTGTTTCCTTAGTTCTTTGGCACATCCCCAAAAGTTACAGATTAGTTAGGAAACTTCATCAAAACTGTTGAACAATGCCAAGACAAACAGAAACCCAACCGACTTGTCCAAGTTTTTGCTGCTTACATCATACATGCACATCCAGCTACTTTGTGCTGATGTAGCTGAAGAGTGTATACAGTACACATAACATCTACTTTAACTGGGTTATAAATGTTGCCACAGACAATAACCAGATGAGAATTAGGCTAAAATCCCTTAAAACTGTTTACATATTGTTATTTGAAGCACTGAGGGCCACACTCTATGCCTTACCCCTGTTGTAACATCTATCCTCATTTAAGGAAAACAAACTATCATCAGTAAAAATACTTTAATTTTTATTTGTGCCTTCAAACATTTGCAGTGCGCACCACTTTTTATTGAAAAAATCTGTGCATGCAGATATCATCACCCTGATGTCCAATTCCTTTTAAATGCTGAAATACATATTTGGGTTTTTTCAACTTCCCTTTTCTCGCCTCCTCTTCATTTTTATGAAAAGGTCCAGCTCTACTTAAAAAACAGACTTTTCAAAGAACTATTGACCATCGAAACTCTACAAGGGACACAGAAGTTAAACTGCAAAATGTACAGAGAAAACACGCGCAGGCTGATCTGCGGTGCTTTTGTAATGCGTGACACTAACCTGTCACAAACTGACCCAATAAGCTTTCATGCCAAGCAGGCAGGTCATATATCATAAAGGGTTTTCATGTCTGCAGTGGTAAATAAGCTCGCTTACAGAATGGTGACCTTGGTCAGCTTCTTCCTAACTGTATTCCCTCAGTTCAGAGAACTCAAAACAAATCTCCAGGCACTCCGCTGTCTCACAGTGAGAACCAAAAAGGGCAAAACCGCAATCAAAGTGGCAGCTGAGGTCCTCAGCAGGGGTTTACTCCGGGCCCCGCAGAGCCCTGAACAGAAGCCCCAGCAGGTGCTACAGGCGTCCCACCAGCCAGCAGCAGGGATGCACAAGCGGTGCTAATGGCAGAAGCAGCCAACAGCCAGAGCAGCACCGCAAGACAAAGAGAAAACACCCCAGCACATGTTTTTTAAAGGTGTGTGTTGCACAGAAGTGGAGCGTAAATGTACCGAGCAGTGGCACGCACACCATCACCCCACTGTCCCCGCAACGTACAGGGTTCGTGCACAGCCTCTGCTCACCACCCCCTTCCAGAAAACTCACTGCACACAGGAAAATGCTCAAGGAAAAATAAGAAGTGTGAAAAGAACAAAAAGACCTGCTGCATGGAGTATAGTTAACCCTACATAACGGAGCTATGTTTAATTAAATAGGGGGAATAAATAGTTACAAAGCTTACTATATATGATTTTTCAGCATTTTAAAATAGAAAATTATCACCTCTATTGATCAAGAAAATTAAAATGTTGCCTGAACAGGCAAAGTACATGGGAAAGCACATGAAAACTTACATCTAAGCTTATGTTCTAAACTCTCAATACAGGTATAGCCTCGGGAGAAAAATGATCTTGCTTTCAAACATACTCTAAGAAACGTACCAAGTTGCAGTATCTAAGGCTTCCTTCGAATGTGCAGCTTTCATTCCCTTTGCCCATCACTGCACGTACTGCAAATAGTTAGGTGTTAGCTGCACCATGACCTTATAAAATGGATAATGTGGGAAGACCTTTCTTCATTACAGAACCTTTTTTCTACTTGTTTATGTTACACAACATTTAAATCACTTCCCAAGACTTCTGTGGAAACAAAAATACGCAATATGCTTAAAACACACCATTCTTCAAAATGCTTTCTTAAAAGCCATAGGTTTGACAGTAGAATAATGTTATTTGCCCACTGTCTGATTGACAACTGCATTTTGATACAACCTTGTCTATCAAAAACTGTTTAGCACTTTGTGCTCAGATATAAATCCACTCTGCATCAAGTTCTAAAAGCTAACAATGGAATTTTTGGCCCAAGTAGAAAGATTTTGAGGAGACTAAGTAGCTGCCTAAATGCTACTTAATGCTATGAGATGGATTTCAGAACTGTATGCATGTTTAAAAACAGAGGGAGAGATCATGAGCAGGTATTTCTCCAGTGTTAGGCTATTCATGGTACAATGCACACTAATAACAAATTTCAGTAAATAACACTAATACAGTGACAGAGCAGTATAAAAAAGAAAACTTACTACTGCTTTTATGGCACCAAACAAGAAAAAGAAAAATAAAAATAAAAACCCCATTCAAAATCATATGCCCAAAAGGAAAGGAAAGTTGACTGAAAACTATTTTTCAGTTTATAGAGTTATACAAACCAAAGTAAGATGCTCCTACTTCAAACAGAGGACTGCTACCCAGGTAAGAGAACTACTCGCTACTTTCCATGTACATGCACATGACGGTTCCTAATGCTGTGGCTTAACACCAAGGCCGTTTGGCCGTTTGGTGGACTTACTTAGTCTTCAGTTAAGCCATCAACATCACGTGGGATACTCTAAGAAATAAATAAAGTTGGTAGTGTGGGTTGAATACTGCCCACCAACCTCATGCTTGGATTCAACATCTAGAATAGATGAAGTTAGGTTGCACTAAAAAGAAGGGGGGAAGGGGGGGGGGGGGGAATAAAGGGGGGGCGAGGAGAGCGGGGCTGTGGGGACAAAGGGCACCGCTGCCCATCCCGATGTCGCCCAGCCCGGCGCTGCCCTCCCCGGTGCTGCCCGGTCCGGTCCGGTTCGAGCTCGTCCCGGTCCCCGGGTCCCGCCGGCCCCGAACGGCGGCGAACAAAGACGGCGCAAAACTTGGCTCCGCGCACGGCGGGGACCGCCCCGACCGAAAGCAACCGCGGTGTTAAAAACCACACACCACATCCCACC